>CAUYPK010026761.1:0-34339 GCA_963574355.1 Loris lydekkerianus
TGGTCAAAATGGACAAAGGAGAAATTTAAATTTTGTAAGAACACGAACAGTTATTGGTGGAGGACTGCAAGTCACCCACTTGCAAACTGTGGTGAGAACACAACCAGAGGCAGCAGACTATGGGAGAGAATTTAATAACCAATGTGATATAAATGTGTCAACCGGTCTGTGATACTTTTGTTTTTAAATTAGACATTTTAATGCTTCTTTAAAAAGCTACCATGAGTTTCACGTTTTGTACACATTGACTCAAGTAGCACAGGTGATAAGCTTACCTGAGGAATATGAATAACAATACACTGTGAAACAAGAAAAGGTGAACAAAAGTGTATTTCTTATAAATAAATTACTTAGTTATGTATTATTTATGTTACACAAATTTAAACAATGTATAATACATGAGTAGAAATTTACTATATTTGGAGCAAAAATAACTGAATAGTCTCTCAGGACCTTTATTAATATTTCAGCATCAGTATTATTCTGCTGTATAATTGATTTTTGGAGAATATTTTGCATATATTTTCTGAAATCTAATGACTGAAGCTCAAAAGTGTTACAGTATGCATAAGTTGGATATCACTTGTTTTGAGACAGACGTCAAATTTGAGGTCTAGCTAAAAGCGTTTGCTAATCTGGAAGGTATTTCTGAAGCTTTGAGTACAATCTCCTCTGAGAGTCTCTGTCCACAGGTTATACCCTTCACCTCCTGCTTTCACCAAAATGGATGAACAGAGAAAGGGATCACAGCCCTTGTATTCCAAGCCTCATGGTTTTTCTTTCTTTCTTTTTATTTTTTTAAATATGAAGCTTAATGTTCAATCTATTTTACATGGGGCTGTTAGAGTAGTTATTTTTTAATAAAATTGAAACATCCCAAATGCTGTGGCTTTGATTAGCAATCTGGAGCAGTGAATTTATTAATAATCTGAAGATAATTTTTCCCCATTACACCATTATTTTGATCTCCCTTTTGAAATAATAGGAAATACTCTCTGAATATTTTCAATGCTGAGGTGAAATGCTATATGTGTGAAGAGGAGCTGTGGAAAGAATGTCTCTAACAATAAGTTATCAATGTCTACTGTATGTGAGTCATTCTCTTAGGGTTTTAACAGGCATGAAAGGAAATGATCATATATTAGTCTTTATAATAAAATTGTGAAAATAAAATGATTACCTAATTCCTATTGAATGTTCACTATGAGCTAGACATTCTCTGTGAATCCTCATGAAAAATCTATAAAACACATATTTCTATTGTTAGTAGTAGCATTAGTATTATTAGGATTCTTTTACAGATGGTAAATACCAGACATATGCCACATACTACATCAAAGCTCTCACCGTATTCAAACTTACGTACTTGAGATCCGAATATGAGCAATTTTGTCCTAGAAGATATTTGTTTAGCTACTGTGTTGTACTGTTTTTTGCATCATAAACATATTTCAAAAATAAGGAAAAATTAAGACTACAGTTCAGTACAAGATAATAAATAAATAGAGAAGGGTTTGGAACCCAACTCTTCCTACTCCACAAAATATAATTTATTTCATTGGCATAAATGGAAGGACATTAGAGATAACACATAACCGTATTTCTCTTGTATGCTAAGGTTTCAAATGTTAAAATTTTAAATCTTAAAATTCTGAATCATAAATCCAATTCTCTAGTTTCAGAAATGGTTACATTTGTCTAAAGAAGTATTTTATTCAGGAAAGTTTTTTGTGCATCTAAAATCACACCATTCAGATTGCTGTCTCCTCTGCATACTTACAAGGTTATGCCTAAAAAGGGTTGCTGTGCTAAGATATTTTTTCAATCAAGAGAGAAAATAAACTCACAAAACAACATGGGATGAAGACCTAAATATATTTAAAAGTATCAAAACCTCTAGCCTAAGTTTCCTGTGGGTTTTGAAAACTACTTGTTTATATGCTGGGAAATTCCTGAATGATTAACCTTTCCTCCTTGCTTCTTTCCATCGTGATTTATTTTTCTGTTACTTATTTATTGATGTTTTTATTCCATAAATATATGTTGAGCATATATTCTAGGCTAAATCTAGCATTAGGTGTTGGGTGTTCAAGAAGAGGCATTAAAAGAAAAAAGTATATAAACACATTAAATTTTTTATGTGTGAGAACAGAGTCAGGATGACGTCTAGTTTGGAAGCGTAGAGCACTACTGGGAGCACAGTTGGAAAACTCAGAACCATGGGACAGTGACAGGAAGAGAATTTCTGACACTGGGAATGGCAACCACTGTTTCCAATAATATAAATCATTTTTTTATAAAAAACAAAATATTTTTAAAATTATGTGTAATGACACATGTGTGGAGGAAAGGAAGGGATGTGGGGGTAAGTGAAGATTAGGAGATACAAAGAGCATGAACCATGTTGACATTTGCAATGAACAGTGAGCTTAATTCTGCATCTTTGAATAGTCCTTCTGATAATCACATAGAAGACCAGAAAATGGCATAAATTTCTTGAGAGCAGGGAAATATGAAGAGAAGAAGAAGCCAACTGGTAGTTATACAGGGAGGTCTTGAGGAGTGTGTATAAATGAAGAGTCATGATAATGAGATATAAACCTTGTAGATACACAACACACATTCTGAGGTAACATTCACATTCATTTGTGCCCTGTCCAACTCGGTAAGCCAATACTTTGTGATGTCAAAACAGAATGTTTTTCATAGAATAATGAATGTGTCTATTCAAATAATTTAGTCTTTTATTCCAACTGTCTTTTTGGTAGGGTAAATAAATACGCTTTCCAGTATTGACAGAGATGAAAGGAGGAGATGTAACTTCTCCATGTTGGATGTTTTTGTTGTTGATTTTCATTATTAGGACCATAGCTATAGCTGGAAACCAAAACAAGAAGAGTGCTAAAATTATTTCTTTCTAAATAAAGTATAAGGGAAGGGGAGAACAAATTTCCTGCTTGAGCAAAGCCCAGCAACCCAGAGGATTGATGATGCAGGCCTCTGGGCTGAATGCAGCTGGCACTGAAGTACACCAGCTCTGCCTTGTCAGGTTGGGTGGGGTAGCAGTATCTATACCAAGCAGGTTGTTATGGTTTCCGTGTCACTTTATCCTTTCAGACAGGGCCATTCTTCCCCATGCGGACTAAAATGTCATGCTAGCCTTATTCCTTTTCCCTTTTTAATCAGGAAAAAGAATGAAAGAAAATAGAGGGACAGGAAAAAGTAATACAAGTACTTGTCCTAAATGTATTTTCACATAGAATAGGAAACTTTGTGATGGAAACATGCTAATGCTGCCAGACTCAATAATCACGTAGCAATTTATGAGTGACAATGTAAGAAAATAAACTTCTGTAGGTGACCACCCACGGGACAGTAACAAACTGGTCAACATGCGGAGGCGGTCAACTAAATAATTAGGCCTACTTTACTCGTACTCGCATGTGGTGCATGTTTGGTCTCTGAAAATTAGGTCAATTTAAGAAGGTGGTAAACTAGAGAGGTGGTCAACTATGTAATTCTAAAACCACACTCAGGCATTTCTAATAAAATGTTACTTTTTGACTATTTTTTAAAGAAAGTTATCATGATCAATAGTTTCTTTAGATCCATATGGCTACTGGATGAAATCCGAAAAATACAGCTATACATTATCGAAAAATATCACAAATAGCATTTCTTTCCACTCATAGTGTTATCTCCTGAAACCTCACATTTAAGTGCTAAGAAGAATTGTCCCTACTCAGTTGCTAAGAATTGACAAGATCACAGCTCAAGATAGTGCACCTTTAGAAAAGTGATATTACTTCTCCCGTCTCACTATTCTTAGCACAAATGTCTCAGTAAAGATCTCCAAGTGTCCATCTTTCTCCTTGAAACTGCTTAGTTCTCTATAATATTCTGAAGAATGAATTACATAAATAGGCTGTGAAAATTCCAAATTAAAAAAATATATACTTTTTCTTTTTAGTGTATCATTCTTAACAGTTTACAATCATGGTGATTAAGTTTCTTTTCAGTGAAGACTGTTAATTGAAATGTAAAGAATCAATAAAGAATAAAATAGTGGGAAAATAGTAATATTTGTGCAGTTAAACCTTAGCACAGATATTCTTAAGCCCTTGCTGTGTTTCTATTATAATAGATCTCACTCATCTCTAAAGGGAACTTCAAGCTCCAGTTAGCATTACAATACTGTAGCTTAGAGGTAAATATGCTTCATCCAGCACTATTATGTGAAATTTAAAAACAAAACAAACAAAAAAAATGAGTATGTTCTCTGGCCCTAAAGCATTTTATATAATTCAAAACATATTCCATTTTAACTATGAAGTTTGACTGCATATTACTGAATAAAGTGAAAAAGAATATTTAGAGATCATGGCAACATAATGTAGATAAAGTTTTAAATTTAAATTGAGGAAATGCTATATTACTTTAATGCATTTGGAATTAGGGGTGTCTCATATTGAAATAGATCTTGGATACCAAAAATCTCATATATTTATAATCTCATATATCTGATATATATATATCTCAGATATAGCAACATTTATCTAGGTTTTCTACATTCTATCCAAATACAGTCCTTTTGGAAGAGGTAGTGGGCTGGTGCCTAGGGCCTGGGGGTTAGGGTACTCTCAAGATCTATTGGTATATATTTGAGCATACACATTCCTTTAAGTCTTGGTTAAGTGAGGTACATATAGACTACACATCTAGATCTAGCATTAACATTCATTACAGACTCATTTGTGGAGATGTTACTCCATTGTTTGGTGAACAAGATTTTACTGACTGAGATAGTACTTTAAATAGAAAATGGAATTATA
The DNA here is from genome assembly GCA_963574355.1 of Loris lydekkerianus. Taxonomy (NCBI): domain Eukaryota; kingdom Metazoa; phylum Chordata; class Mammalia; order Primates; family Lorisidae; genus Loris; species Loris lydekkerianus. The sequence continues at coordinate 4,833 of CAUYPK010026761.1, forward strand.
CTAGAAAATATCTCACTCTTTAGATTTGCATTGGGGGGGGTGTTATAAGGTGTTGCCCTTCTTGCTCTTTTGATCCATCCATTTATTTCCTTAGAAAATATATTTTCTTATAAAAATTTCTAGATTGAGGCCTGGTGCAGTGGCACATACCTATAAACCTTACACTTTGGGAGGTCAAGGATGGTGGTAGCCGGAGCTCAGGGGTTTGAGGCCATCCTGAGCAAGAACAAAACCCCATCTCTACTAAAAATAGAAAAAATATCTGGGTGTTGTGGTGGGCACCTGTAGCTCCAGCTACTCGGAGGGGAGATCGCTGTGATCTATGGCACTATAGCACTCACTCTACTCAGGGCAACAGAGTGAAACTCTATCTGTCTCAATAACAACAGCAACACAATTTCTGGATTGAGAAAGTGTTTGTATTAAAGTAACTTATATCTGGGTTGTCTGTCCAGAAATCTTGGAATCATGGAATATAGATGAGTACTAAAATAAGTAACCACATTTCATTTGCTTGGGATGAAAACATATAATGAGGAAGATGAAGCTAATAATTATCAGTATCATCAATTATAAAAATTTAATTAATGGGTATTACCAAGTATACCAAACTATAAATTTTAAACACATTTAAGCATATAAGACAATTGTGAATAGTTCTCTTATATTTTGTAGTGACCCTTAAGAGTAAAAACAAACAAATTTGTAAGATAAATTTTCATTTATTTGTTTAGCAGTTTAGAGGAAAATTGACCAGAAATATAACATATATTAATGTTATAAATATAATATATATACACACACATACACATTACATATATAATCTGTATATATACATTATATGAATAAAGTACACAGTCAGAAGTCAAAGAGTATACTAGAAAAAGATAATCCAGAAATAGAGAAGAAAGATACGTAAATTAGAAACAGATCTTATTTCCTGAGTGTCTGTAATCCAAACAAAACCTAAAAGTTTTTGTGGGCAGGAAAATTCCCAGGTTTACAATAATAGCAAACTGTAATCTAAGAATGTCACTAACATCATGTCCACTGTGAGCTCTTGAACATAGGTGTGTCATAACTTGTGATCACTAACAAAGGATAAGAAGAGGTGGGTAATGGGTATAACAGTCTAACAATAAACAGTCTTACAAGTTTATCCTCAAAAAAGTACCACATACCTCATTTCTAACTTTCACTAAATTTCACTATGGTCACCTTTGAAGTACTCCCCTTGGGAAGCTATGCACCATCTTCAGGACCTAGTCCACCTTTTAAAGAAATTCTGAAATTCTTTTTCTGGAATGACTATCAGAATTGTCCTTGTAGATGTTCCAACAATTAAGTTTGTGAGCTTGCCACTGTGCACTTATGCTGGCAGCACTGTACAAACAACTCAGTCAGGTTTCATAACCTTAGTATATTTGTGTCTCAAGCTGTGTTCACGTAGACACCTGCCAGTGTCTTGCTGGGTGGTGTTCATTATTGCTTTTTAAAGTTTCTGTGTGCTATATAATTATAACTCTCCTGGTCATCTCAGAAAAGGAATCCCCAAATTGCTTTTAAGGGTGGCCTAGGCATTTGTATCAGTGCATACCTTCCCAAGGGGACTACTTTAAAGGTGATTATAGTGATATTTACCAATGAGGTATGCAGCCTTTTCTCTAGGATGAGTTTGTGAACTTAATTGTCCCAGCAAGTATACATTTTTTCAGTTTCTATTAAATTCATCTGTGTTTCTTGTAAAGGATAAAAGGAGGACAAGGTAAGTAGAAGTAATTGTGTAATGAGTTATACAGTGAAAAAATATTTTTTATGACTATTTAATTTTATCTTTCCACAGTCTCATAGTTTATATGTGTTTGCTAGGTTTGATGGTGTCCAGGGATATCACATGGGAGTAGTGCTTTCATAAGGTCAGTTTCAAGCATGAGTATTTAGAGTGCAGAGACAGAAGTCAAGTTGTGGGATGGATGAAGACTATGAAGAAGGGTCAAATTATTTAAAGTCAAGACATGGTGGCTCACATCTATAATCCCAAGCACCTAGAGAGGCTAGGTTGGGAGGATCACTTGGCTTTGGAGTTTGAGGTTACATGGACCTATGATTGCACCATTGCCCTCCAGTCTGGATGATAGGGGGAGACTCTATCTCTTAAAAAAAAAAAAAAAAATAGGAAAACAAAACCAAAGCAAGCAAAAAAATAAAGAAAAGAGAATATTTAGGGATTAATATTTAGTATCCAGTTTAAATTGTTGTTACATAATGCAAAATTAATTCAGGTAAGTTTGACATATAAACTATTAGAATCACATACACTAAACTCTTGTATATTTTTTACAAATGAATACATTACATGTCTTTGTATCTTACTTAGACTAATATTAACTTTCTAAAATCATTCTTTTTCCTAATCAATAATTAATAAATCAGTATAAGTAATTTTTTAAAAATGGCTTATAAATATATATAAATTCTTCCTGAACCATTCTCATGTTTCAACGTAACTGTGCATACTCTAAAACAAATACTGAAAAAAAGGGGTAAATCCAAAATATTAAATGGAGGGACTAAAAAAATTATTGAAGCTCCTTTTTCTTTTAAATTTCAGATTATTATGAAAGTACAAATGATTAGGTTACACTGTTTACATTTCTAAGGTAAAGTTCAAGTTGTAGTTGAAGCCTTTACCCAGAGACTGTGCTGTATACCCTCACATTGTGCACATTAGGTGAGAGTTTACCAATCCCCTTCTCTCCCCTCCTCTGTCCTTTTCTTTCTCCCTACTCCCCTCCGCTTGAATATACTTGTGTTTTTCTCTCCAGTGGGTTTGTAGTTGTTTTTCTGTTGGTTTTATATTACTATTGAAACTTCTAATTGCCCCTGACTCCCATATTCCCTGAGCTCTTGAGATTACCATAATTTTACAATGGCTCCCTCTGGGCAGGGATTCTTAACTAATTTTCTCCTTTCACAATTGCACAAAACTGGGGTGAAATTAAATTTCAGGGTGCCATAATGAAAGGAAATCTGATATGGCTATCACTGCTGGCTGGAACTTGGTAGCAACAGCCATTTCTAATCCTCACCCTTATTCTTCAGAATGGGACCAGCTAATCCAGTCAAATTTATGTAATAAATGCTCTGCTATATTTTTTAAAAGAAATATGGGCAAGGTTTTAAGGATGGATTTTTTTTTCTTATTTAATAAGTAAAATATGTATTATGCATTCTAAGAAAGAGAGAAATTATTGACTTTATATCCCAAACAGTCTCATTATGCTAACTGATGTTTTATTTTGTATTTGATTTTTCTCCAAATATGGTTAATGGTCTATGAAAAATATTTTGGAAAACCATGTCATTGATAAACATTAGATTTCATAGTAAGTTATCTCTTACTTTTTCTCTCTTCCCCTTGCTCTCCCTTTATCTTATATCATATCCAACAATTTGATAATTTAAACCAGTGTAATGACCAACGTCATAAAATAATGGACATGAGTTGACTGACCAACTAGAAAACAATCTTCATATTAATTTTCATCCCATCTCTAGAGAGGATATCACAAGAGGACATCATTTAGTCCTCCTGCTCTGAAAGATCCCTGAACATTTAAAAATTTGTGGAGACTCTGTATGTTATCCAACTTCCCAGGAAACCTTGACCAACTCTTTCACATTTATGATTTGGGAAATTAATGTAGACATCATCCAGTAGATTCCTGGAAATTCTTTAGCGAAGTTTAAGCATATACACAATCCATGAATTATAGTGTTAAAAAGAAACAAATGAGAATTCTAGCATATAGTCACTAACTTTCAAATACCCTAAGATACTTTCATTTGGGTAAAAATAAAGTATTGTTTTTTATTGTCTTAACTCTAGGGATGCCTTGAGGAAAGCAAGATAACATAGAATTATTAAGTAAGACACTACTTTTCCCTCTGATCAATAGTTCAAAAGATTTACACAGAAAAATAGGAAGATAAGGAAAGAAAGTGTTGTGTCTATAGAATGTAAGTTCTGGTAATGGAGAACATGCTCTGAGATTTGCAAGAGGACAGGAGAGTGGAGAGGACAGGAGAGTGGCCACCAAGGGTTGCTTCTAATTTAGCACAGTTTGAGCATCAGCAACAACTTGCCTACTCTTGTAAAAGTGGCAACACATTTTTATCTTCCCTATATATGCATGTCTTGTGTAATTTAACTTTGAAGCTCTTCTTATGAAGAAGTGGACAGTATTTCTTTGCTCCTCACATTTGGACTTGATAATGTTACTTGCTTTGACTCATGAATTGTTACAATAGGAGACACAGCAGAAGCTTGCTCAGGGATCACTCTTTCTGTACTTAGAATTTTTTTTTAAGTAAATTTATTTCAGGTTAATGTGAGAGTACAAACACCAGGTCAAAATATTTGATTTTGTTAGGTAGAGTCATTCTTGTGGTTATATCCCATAAACAAAATGTGTGTGAAACATCCCACCCTGTGCCCACTCAGTGAGGGCACCCACATCCCCTCTTCCTCTCCCTCCCCCTCTGGCTTTGCTCCTCACCCGAACTTGACTTGAATGAGTTTTTCTCCTATGTAGGTATCCATTAGATCATCTATTGGCTTCATATTAGCATTGACTACATTGGATAATTGCTTTTCCATTCTTGTGATGCTTTACTAAGAAGAATGTGTGTCAGCTCCATTCAGTATATTATAAAAGATGTGAAGTCATCATCTTTTTTATGACTGAATACTACTCCATGGTGTGCATGTACCACAATTTGTTAATCCATTCTGTACTTAGAAATCTTGAAATCAACTCCTAAAACAAAGCTGAGCTAGTTTACTAGAAAATCCACTAAGATGCCAATTGTAGGTACTTGGCTGAGGCCATCTGAGATCACCCAGTATTCAGCCAACCTGATACCTGAACATAGATGAGTGAGAGCAAAAGACCGTTAAAACTGGGCTAAATAAGAAAAATCAAGGGGGCCCACAGAATTGTGACTCAAAAAAAGCCACTCAATTTTGGATTAGTTTGTTATGCAGTAAAAACTAGCTGAAACACCTGGTTAGTCAACATAATAAAGTAACATATGTTTACCAAAGTCATATCTATTCCTTAAATGTCTGTGGCATAATAGCCTAAATTTATTTCTAACTAAATCTAATCTCTAAATCAGGTTGTGAGGACTTTGCTGTTATTTAGTCAGGTCTCAGGAAAAAAAGAGGTGCCACCATTTTATTATCCCAGTATTTTGACACAAGGAAACAGGCCCAGCAGGGGAAGAGAAAGAAAATAAGTCATCTTATTGTTATCTGCCAGAGATGGGCATTTTTTAAAAAGTGTAAATTTAAACACGTTAAGTTTTTTTTTCTTTTTTTTTATTAATATTAAATCATAGCTGTGTACATTAATGCGATCATGGGGCACCATTCACTGGTTTTATAAACAGTCTGACACATTTTCATCACACTGGTTAACATAGCCTTCCTGGCATTTTCTTAGTTATTATATTAAGACAATTATATTTTATTTTTATTTCAAAGTGTTACAGAGGTACAAATAGTTTGGTTAGATGGTTCACTTTTAGAATGCTTGATTCATGGTTGTAAGTGTGCCCCTCACTCAGATACTGCTCATTGTACCCATTAGACGGGCTTTCACCCATTCCCTCCTCTTCCTTTCTGCCTGCTAGATTGCTGTTGAGTTTTACTTCCCTGAATGCACATGTGTGCTCATCAGTTAGCTCCAATTCAATAGTGAGTACATGTGGTGTTTGCTCTTCTAGTCTGTAGGTACTTCACTTAGAATAACAGTCTCCAGTTCTATCCAAATTGGTGCAAAAGTCATTAATTTATTGTTCTTCACAACTGAGTACTATTTCAATAGTATGTGTGTGTGTGTGTGTGTGTGTGTGTGTGTGTGTACACACACATACATACCACATTTGTGAATCCACTTATGAATTGATGAGTACTTGGGTTTATTCCACATCTTTGTAATTGTGAATTTTGACACAATAAACATTCACATGCAGTTGTCTTTTTGATAAAAATGAATTCATTTCCTTTGGGCAAAACCCAAGAGTGAGATTGCTGGATCAAATGATAGGTCTGCTTTTAGTTTGGAGGTATCTACATAATGTTTTCATAGAAGTTATGCTAATTTGCAGGCCCACCAACAGTGCACAGGTATTCCATCCTCTCTGAATTAATGACAGCATCTATTGATACTGGGATTGTTAATGAAAGCCATTCTAACAGGGGTAATGTGATATCTTATTATGGTTTTAATGGGAACTCCCCTGATTATTAGTGATGCTGGTTTTTTTATCTGTTTATTAGCCATTTATCTATCTTCTTCTGAGAAGCTTCTGTTTATGTCTTTTGTCCAGTTTTTCATGGGGTTGTTTTTTTTTTTCATGGTTGTTGTTGGTTTTCTTTGATTCTTTGCAAATTTTGGTTATTATAATAGCTCTTTATCAGTTATATAACCTGTAAATATCTTTTCCTGTTGTGTAGGTTGTCTATTTACTCTGTTGATTATTTCCTTGACTTGCCAGAAGTTTTTAATTTAATCAAATCCCATTTATTCATTTTTGTGGCTATAATTGTCATTGGGGTCTTCTTCTTAAATCCTTTGTCTAGGACAATATTTAGAAGAGTTTTTACAACATTTTCCTTTTTAAAATTTTAGCTTCATACCTTACATTTAAAACTTTTATCTGTCTTAAATTATTTTTTTGTGAATGATGAGATCCTGTTTCATTCTTCTGTGTGTGGCCATTCATTTTTCCCAGCACCATTTATTGAATAGAGATTCTTTCCCCAGTGTATATTATTGTCTACTTTGTCAAATATCAGTTGATTGTATATGTACATTCTTTTATCTGGGTTTTCAGTTCTGTTCTATTTAAGATTTTTGAGACCAAATATCTGAGATCCATGTATATCTCTCAATTTGCTCTATTTATATCATGTTTAGAAAGTGTATCTGTATTTTTATTCCCATTTCTCTTTATTTAAAAAAAAAATCACCAAGGATTATTATGCCCATTTTGAAGAAGAGAAAGTGTAGTTTTGTAAGTTACAAATACAAAATCATAGAGGCAGTAGAAATATCTAAGTAGGTTTTAAACCTCTAAAACACATTCATTTCCTCTTAAAATAAACCTATTTCTCTTTCCATTTTATCATATATATCTCACTTGGAGTTTGGCCATTAAACATAAGCAGAGCCATTGAGTTTATGGAGCTCTATGAGACTTTTTTAATGATCTGATTCTATATCCTTATTTTGTAGATGAAAACACTGTAGGCAAGAGAGGTTAAATGGCTTGCCCAATGTACTCAGCCAACTTCAACCCGTGTAACTTCAAAACCTTAATTCTCTATAATACTAGTAGGTTAAGTGATATTAGATATGAGACACTCAACATATAAGCAGTCAAAGAGGTTTATAACTGATACATTATGTAACGTCCTCACTAGCTTGGCTGGAGACCTTCATTCACACTTTTATGAGATTTCCGTTATCACTTTAGTGCCCAGGTTATGGTTCAAATTAATGTGAAAGCCTACTGTTCCTCTATTCTTCTCTCCTATGCCTCAGAAGTCACTGCCCTATGGTTAGTCACTTGCCTGTACATTTTTGTTCTAATTTGGCTCCTCAGTACAAAGTGACTTATCAATGACTATCTCCTGAAGTTTCCACTTACCAAGAATAAGCAATCTAGTCTTTTCTTCTTCTTCTTCTTTTTTCTTTCTTTTTTTTTTTTTCTTTTTTTTGCATTTTTTTTTTTTTTTTATGGTTATATAAGAAGATTTCCAAAGGAATCCATATGAGGTCAGACAGTTATGTTCATGAACTCATCCTAGTAAAAGTGTTGCATACCTGTTGAATATCACTGCAGTTACATTCAAAGCACTCCCCTTGGAAAGCTATGAACTGATGCCAGCAACTAGTCTGCCCTTTCAAAGCAATTTTGTGATTCTTTTTCTGGAATGTCCACCAGAACTGTCATCATATGAGGTTTAACAATTAAATTCACAAATACTTCATAGAAAAATGGCTAAATTCATTGCTAAATATCAAAACAGTCACCAAATGGCCAACAGGAGTACTTTAAAGGTGACCTTAGTGATTGATATTCAATAACAATGTAGGTAGCACTTTTTCTAAGTTGAGTTTGCAAACTTAATTGCATGACCTCATACGTTAAGACATAAATGAATGTTTACAAAAGTCACGTTAAAAAAAATCAAACTTTCTACTGCATAATGAGTTTCTGCCTAATTTAAGAATCCTAATACAGAGGTGGTAAAAAACTTTAAATCCTCTACCTGAAAACTCAAATGCCCAAATTATAAGGTTCTCCAAAGATAATCAAAGTTTCTAAGAGTGACAACTCCAGGATGTAGGTTCATGTATCTTGCTTTCCACTTATCCCATTTTCGATTATATAACTAATTCATTCTCATGTAGAATAAGTAAGATCTTTGTGTAAGGGATGAAACTTAGTCTATTATCTGTGACAAGGTGCATTTATAATATATTGCAAAATATCATTGAATTTATACTACACATTGTAGTTTAAAGTAAACATTGTTTTCCAAAGCAAATAAGAGATGGACATGATGAAACTGATAAACTTGAAAGCAATTGATAATATTCATTGGAGATTTAAAACTTTAAATATTCTCGGAAGAAATAATACGACATCTAATTATATGCAGGCCTTTTTGAAGTTTTGTTAATCTGCCTCAGATATATTAGACATTATTACATAGAAATAGTATGTTGCTGTTCCCCAAAATAACTACTAGATTATGTCTGTTCTTTGTAGTATACAAAATTTATACAGTTATTAAAAATTTGTATTTGTGTATGGAAAATACACAAACCATCCCAAGAAATAACTTCTGGTTGATAGACAATTACAAGCAAGTTTTACAAAACCTCAAGAAAAAATGTAAAAAATAAAATATGGTAAAAAGTAACATCAAAACTTGAATAATACAAAAGAGAAAAGAAATTTTCACTAATGATATTATGCATTAATGAACTGAATCCTGCACTCCTATAAGGACAGTTTATCATGAGGAGTTTTAGATTATGTGAGGCAGGCAAAGTTAATTTAACAATAGGAAATTATTCAAAATTTAACCATACAAAAAGTAAAGGATAAAAAAAGAAATGTTCCCTTGAGAAGATACAATGAATGCATTAATAAAATGAAATAAAATTTGATGATTTTTAAAAATGAGGAACTTTTCAAAAAATGTTATACAATATCATTAAAACTTAGAACAAAATACATAAATCATAAAATGTAGAAAACTTCCCTTTAGCATCCAGGTTATGACCAAAACGTTGAGTATCACCTCTTCAATTCAACATTTTACTTGAGGATCTACCCAATGCAATAAGACAGGTAATTAAAACAAATTCAGTAAGAATTTGAAAAGAAATAAAACTTTCAGTCTTCACAGATGATATGACTTCATAGATAAAAGTTAATTAGCAGATAAGTTAATTAGAATTAAGAAATAGGCTCGGCACCCTTAACACAGTTACAGTGCCTGTTGCACAGTGGTTATGGTGCTGGCCAAATGCACCAAGGCTGGCAGGTTCAAACCCTGCCTGGGCCAGCTAAACAACAATGACAACTGCAACAAAAAAATAGCCAGGTGTTGTGCTGGGCGCCTATAGTCCCAGCTACTTGGGAGGCGGAGGCAAGAGAATCACTTAAGCCCAAGAATTTGAGGTTGCTGTGAGCTGTGACCCCATGGCACTCTACCAAGAGTAACATAGTGAGACTCTGTCTCAAAAAAAAAAAAAAAAAAAAGGATTAACATATAAATTTAGCAGGATATCTAGACAAATGTTAAAGAAGTCTATAAATGTATGCTTGAGGCTAGCAATAAAAGATCAGAAAATAAAATGTTCATGACACCAATGTAATAACTACAAAACATCAAGTATTGAGGAATAAATTTAATTTAAAAATATAAGACATTAATTGAAAAAAATTGCAAAACTTTTGGAGAAATTAAAGGCCATAATAAATATTTTATTGATTAAGAAAACATTAAATTCACTATTGGAGAAAATTTTGTATTAATGAGTACGTAATTTCAATGCAGTGTACATTGCAGTTAAAATAGTAACATGAAATGCTGATTTTAAATTTTATTTCAGTACAAAGGGACAAAAGAAAGCCAATATTCACTTAAAGATTGGGTGGATAAACATCATGCATCAAGTGCTGAAATTTGCGAGCAAGAGCTATAAAGTTTTTATAACTATAATATGGAAGAATATGTTTATAACCTCGCTTTGAGAGAGGACTTATTAAGCAAGACCAAAAATTGTTAACCATATATCAAAGAATATATCTGATTACTTTAAAAATAACTATTTTTACAAATAATCATTATTAAGTAAGTAAAAAAATAATTCTACTTGGTAAAAATATATGTGGGAAACAAAAGACAAATGTTAAAATTCACAGAATGGCTTCCGAACAAGAGAAATAAATAAGGAATGCTTTAGGAAAGAAATGGCAGAAAATTTGACTGGGCATTTTACCAAAGATGAAATGCAAATGTCAAATAAAAATATCATAAATACATGTAAGTCCAGTTTCATTAGTGATCAGGTAACTATCATACACATTTACAGACACAATAAAATGTTGTTATAAATCATTTTAAGAAGTTTGAAAATAGCAGAGTTACGATGACATACTGGCCCAGAACTTTCACCCCTTCCCATACTCATGCAGCTATATAGCCAGGTAGTACCTTGTTTCAGCCAGTGGGACGTTTGCAGATGCAGTGCTAGTGGTGGCTTCAGAAGTGCAGGTGCCATTAGTTGTGCTGTCTGATGCCTCTAGCATCACCATGGGAAGGCATGGTCCTGCTAGTCTCCTGATCTAAGTGGGATGAGGGACAGGTGGAGTCGACTCAGACATGCATAACTACAGTGTGAGGCAGAGACAATTCATAGATTTATGAGAAAAAAGACCACTATGTTATGTTACTGATTTTCAGGATTAGGGGGTTGTTCAGCAATATTATTGTAGTAATCACTAGCCAATTTAGACGTAATGTGAGAAATGGCATTTTCATAACCTAGTGATAGAAATACATATTGGTACAAACATTTTGAAAAAAAAATAGCTGTTCATGTCTCATTTTATATAAATTTGTATTCTGTCCCCTAAAACCAAGAAATTCTACCCATAGGTAAATACTCTGAAAGAAGTCAGGACTCATTAAAAGAATAGGCATAAAATTATCTGTAATAATCAAACCTGGAAAATCTTACATAGAATAAATATATAGTAATAGATTCATAAGATGTGACATTTCATAAATAGGCATACAGTGTTATATATTTATGAATGGAATGCAGTATCACTTTGGAAATAAACCTATTTGGTTACACAAGTTGAGCTGTCTAACAAAGAGAATGGACGTTGTTCCAAAAGACATACATATTTTTTCCACTTTATAAAGTTCAAAACCAGGTAAAATTAAATTGTAGCATTTAAGAATTCATAAACAAAAATATGTGTATAAGGAATGTTTGTCATTACCTTGGCCGACCTTCACTTTGGCATCCTTCTTTTCAGGGAATGTTTCACCATCGGAACCTGTGATGTCCAACTCTCTGATGAGCAGGTGAATTATTCTGCCACCATCTGACAAGTAGGAAATTAGTCTATAACATAGGTTCCACCGGTCAAAATGATCTGGATGGAACACTCAGTACCAAGTGCAAATCAGACAGTGCAGAATTTACACTGCCACAGAGCACATTATCATCAGCGACAGCAGTCCTTCCCTTTGGCAAGGTTTTGGTTCTCATTCTAGCCATAGCATCTTTTGTTTTTTGTTTGTTTTGGTTTTTAACCATAGTCCATTCACCAATCTCCTAGAACATGTCTATGCAAACCACCATATTCTTACTAACATCTTAATGAGCCAGTGATGATTTCTGGTGCTTGCTACTAAGAAACCTGTGAGGTACATGCTAATAAGATCTCAAGGTGGACAGTGACTGTTTGGGATCTTTTTTTCAAGTTTGGCACCAGAAAGTAATCAGAAATAATATGTTAGCTAAGCATACATCTACCTTATTATCGGGTGTCTGAGACTCTGCACCTTACTATCAGGTGTCTGAGGCTCTACAAGGGTTAGTGATTCAATTTTTCAAAAATGAAAACAATTTTCTGAATTATTCTGAAACTATAATCTCCAGTGAGCAAAGCAGCTTTTGTTTTCTGTGCAGAGGGTGCCAGGAGAATTCCTCTTCACAGAAGAGGAATTCTTTCTGTCTCTTCACAGAAAATGGCCTCATTAACTTTTGTGACTTTATAAGAGCTACCATATGACCTCATGATGTTGGGAAAATACGTCCAATCACCACTCTATTGCTTTACTTTAGAATCCTCTGTGGCTCCTAAAGGGGAATATGTCCCTTTAAACCTGCGACATCCTTTTAGTTTTCATATTTAGTAACACAAAACCTTGGAAATGCCGGATGGGTTTATAAACCATGATAATTTGTAACAAACAAAAACATAAAAGAAAAATGCCAAGCGGAACAGAGAAAATCCACATGAGACAAGGGTTTCACATTGATTTCGACTCTGGCAGCAAAATGAGAGCACCAGACAATCAACAAAGGGAAAATAAAAGGTAGAAAAAAAAAAAAAAAGGCCTACAAACCATTCTGAACATGAAATGAATTCGGCAACACAGAGAAAAATAAACTGAAAGAAGGGAAATGAAATCCAAGATAAATTAAGGTAATCTATCATTAAAAACAAAAACCGTAAAGGTAAGCTGAGGAAGAACAAGGCAGAGAAGGAAGGAAAACTTCAAATTTAATTTTTCAAGAAATGGTCCACTAAAGAAATCGGGGAAGGAAGTCCCCAGAAAAGTGGAGAAAGTATTATAGCACATGCAAGTTCTGCCCCATAAATCTTAAGATATTTGAGACTTGAGATGTGCCTATTGTTTGCTGCTGTTCTCAAATTTTTACTCACTGCTCCCCTTGGATCTTCCCTGCCTTAAGGAGTAAAGAGCTCAAAAACTAAAGGAATTTTAGGTTTAGTTTTCAAGCTCAGCTTCAATAATTATTTTTGTGTAGACACAATAGAAGTTAGAGAAGAAAGACATGGTTGAACATTCTGAAAATCAGTGTCCCCATCAGTTTACAAAACTTTTCAATAATTCATTAAAAAAGATATTTAATAGATACTTTCCTTCAAACCAGTTGAGCTATTCTAATCCTACATCATTTCCAAGAGATATAATTGGATGAAATTAAATGTAAGAAAAATTTATTTGTAGTGCATGGGGATTTTCAAAATAATCTTGTTGATGCCAAAAGTTCTTTATTATTATAAGTCCTCACACTGTCCTTCACAGTTCATACTAAGAGGGAGGAGATATCTTACATATTGCATCATTTACTGGTAGACTTTTTCAACTAGAGTTCATGACAGGATAGGCTCTGTAGAATGATTTCTGGGACTATTCTCAAAAGTAAGATTCTAGCAAAGAAGAGCAGTCAACTAATCTATATACATCAAATGACCTAGAATATCAGATATCAAAGTTTACCTTTAGAAATGGATATTTTCAGGCTCTGCCTTAGACCTATGAAATCAGGTATTCTGGGGGAGGAATAAAGTACAAGGTTTGACTTGGTATTGGTACACACATGTGTTGGCCTCGGACATAAAATATCTCATATCTTGTTAAGTATAGACTCCGTTTCATGTTTCATGTTTGACATGTAAAATGCTTAGAAATCACTACTTCTGTCTTTACAGCAACAAAAAGGTGAACAAACTGAAAACCTTTCCTGGATGCATCAGATACCCAAGGTTAAGGTCACAGTGCAAACTAGCAGCCTAAAATCTGTTGGAAAAAAAAAAAAATCCATATTGTCATAGATAAGATCTGCTTACCTGGACAGAAGTTGCTAAACTATAAAATGGTAGGAATAAAAATATGATTTTAGCGCATGAAATAGGAAAGGTCCAATCGTGAATCAAAAGTTTAGTTGATTATATCTCAAGCAAGAAGCAGTACAATTTATCAAAGTATGCACCCAAACTATTTACACACTTTTGTCATCTTAACCATAGCTTGTTTACGCCAATAGCAAAGGAGCCTGGAGAGGGAGAGGCACTGAAATTGTGAAAGGTGTTTTCCACAGCTTGTTAAGAGCTGAATATTTTTCCTTGCAAGAAATGGTCCCAATCCAGGAAGGAGTGGTTGTCCATTAGTACAAGGACTGGTGGACATGGTATATGACAGTTTCTAAGTCCAGTTTCTGTAGTTTGGGCAGCATTGTTGGTCCAACAGGATTGGTTGGGCATTGTTTCAGAAGAGCCCATCTTTATAGACCAATCTCTGCTGTTTAATTGCAAGCAACCTCATCACTTTGTCCAGTTGGCTTCAGTAGACATCTTTTGTAATCAACTGACCAGATAGTGGAAAATATCAGAGCTGGACCACCAAACAGATAGCACAAGACTTTTGTGATGAATATTCAGTTTTGGACTAGGTTTCAGCCCTTTATCTTTTCAATCCTTATGCCGAATGCTTGACATTGTCACAAAGTATGCATTTTTCATTGTAGTGTGTTTTTAGTGACAATGTAGAAATGATTCACCTTTATGTTATGACAGCAAAGAAAGGCAAGGTTCAATATAATTTATCTTCTGAAGTTCATTTAGTTTATATAGAACTAATTTATGAGCTTTTTTACCTTACCAGTTTGTTTAAAGTGGTCCAATATTGTTGAAATAGTAACAATAAACCATGTTGCTAATTTATACAGGTTAAGGTGGATTCCCCTACCACTGTAGCTTTTAGGCCATTATCCACCTTGGTCTCAGGTAATCTACAAAGCATACTTTCAAGGTAAAAATTACCAGAAAGAAATTTCTCAATACATCACCATGCTATGTGTTCATTAGCCACATTCTTCCTAAACATTTTATTGATATTTAGACTGATTCCGTGACAGAATTCATACTTTAGAATAACATAAATTTTTACTTGTCAATGGTTTTATTAAAATTGCTCTAAAATTTTTTGAAGGATAATCATAAGCCAAAACATGCATGGGAAAGAATGGGGATGTACCTTCCCAATAAAAATAAAACAAGAAATCTCAAAGTGAAATGTCAGTGACATCAGCTGTCAAACTCAGTACTTAAGGAAATTGAACATATCATACTTAATAATTTAAGTATGTAATTAGTGACAATAATAGTAACTTTGACAAACTGCTGCCTAATGAGCGTAGACTAGTTTCAGGGTAAGAAAGAGTGAGGGTTGTACTCTAGTGATGCCACCCACAGTTTTGTGGGTTTTACCTCCAACAACTCCACCAGGTTCTCACAGTAAGGAGCCAAGAAAGATCCCCCCAAGTGACAGTATACTCAGTGTATAATGCACTCAGATGTTCACCATCTGGTGGAACAACTTTCCTAGAGCCTTATCTCATGTAAAGAAAAAGTATTTCTTCAACTCCAGCCTCCAATAATCTTTATGCCCCCACCTAAGTTGAGAAGGATCAGAGAAGATCACAGCCTGTGACACAGTTTCAAAAAAAAAAAAATAAATTTATTCTTACAATTATAGAACACATTGCTCCTCCCACAACTTACCACCTCATCAACAGGGCTCTCATACAAAAGCAGTGAATTACAATAGTAAGTGCCGCAAGATACAGATTCTATTTGAGAAGTTTTTAGAGAAGCTCAAAGATTATAAAGTAGACAAAAACAAGGAAAATGAAGAAATTTTAGTGCTTTGGAACTTACAAAGTCAGCAAACATTAAAGGCAGCTCAATTCCTATGTTAAATTATAAACCTCATAAAAGCTCACACTAATAGCCTATTTATCTTAGTCCCTATTACTTGAAGCATCATATGTGCATTTCAGCAAAAATTTGCAAAACATGCCAAATGGAAATATATAGATGAGGGGGACATCTGTATAGGCAGAGTGATGATATAGATTTGGGAATTAACAAGCAGGAACTTTTAAATGGCTATGATACAACATGTAAGAGCAGATAACGTATGCCAGGAAGGAAAAAAAAAAAAAAAAAAAGAAAGAAAAAGAAAAACAGTAAGAACGAGTCAAAGAGGAATCCTAGAAATAAAAAATATTGTAATAGAAATGAAGAATGTCTTTGATAGTTTCATTGGTAAATTAGGCATAGATAAGGGAATAATTAAGGAACTTGAAGACAGATGAGTCAAAACTTCCCAAACTGAAACGGAATGAGAAAAAAAAAATGGTTTAAAAATAAAACAACCCACAAAACCTCCAAAAATGGTAAGACATCATCAGAATGTCTAATATATTCTCAGTGGAATACCAAAAGAAGGTGCAGCCCTCCCAACTCGTTTACACATCTTCTGGAGCATATGCAACACTTCACCCTCTTTCCCCTTAGTCAGAATTTAGTGACATTGTCCCTAAAGGAAGCTGAGAAATTTAGCCATTTTAGTTGTGTACAGTAGATCGGTGTTCTCTTACTCAAGAAAAATTGGGGAATGAATTTCCCACTAGAACAGCCTGTATTTTACTTAGCTAGAAATCATGAAGCTGGGGGTCAGTTTGGTTCTAGAAACATATTTTGTCATTCTAAAGTGGAAGAACTCTATATAGTTCTGTTTATTCTTTCCTGTTCTGATAAGCACATTTCCTCTGACTCCAGTGGGGTAGGACTGTCTGGTATAGCCAGGTGCAAATTCTCCACGAACCTGTATCAGAGTGTGAATCTATTTCTTATCTTAGAGATTTTCATACTCATTCTTCATATAAACTTGGCAACTAGTAGGTGAAAATTTATGATATATTGCTGAACAATTGCAAAGGATTGAGTTGACTTACGGGTTAATCTCAGGAATCCCAGATGTAATCATTCACAATGATATTTGCCACTAGGCCTATTGAAGAATTAAGGGAAAAAAATAATTTAATTAGAATGAAATACCAGGTTCATTATTGGGTGGAAAAGGATTGAAAGAAGACAGTGATACAAAGCTAGTGAGGATAAAAATGTGGATAAACTTTCCTATCACACCATGTAGTATCATATTATATTTTGTGGGTATTGGGAAGCTGTGAAATCTTAGAATAGGTTGAAAATCCTGATCTACACGTACATTCAAGGAATACAAATTATAAACATTTTTACTAGTTTAAAAAGAAGAAAAATGAAGATAAGAAAACCTGATAGGTGAGTGATGTACCTGCAGTAAAGTTAATAGATATAAAAATAAGTAAATCTGAATTATAGTAAAAGCAATATTCATCTACTTTCCTAATTTAACTTCAGTCAACTTTGAAAATTTTTATTTTTAGTGAGATAATTTTAATTTAAACTAGCTCAAATAAGCAAATATTTATTAATGGCACATATAATGTCCAAACAATCCAGACTACGCAGAGAGTTGTCCACAGTTTACTTTTTAACCACACCTTGAACAAAGTATTTTGGAATTGTAGGTGTACTGCAAACTTTACAGTTTAGGTAAGGAAAGTTTTCCTCTTTTGGAGGTAAGCAACTGTTTATTTTATTATATCCTTTTTTTCTGAAAGTAGAGTATATCAGTTAATCTGTCTGCGGTTCAGAGTATCTTTGAACACTTATGCCTAGAGCACAAGGTATCCTGGAAGGAGAGAGATCATTGATCCCTTACCAGAAATTTAACATGTTGGGGAACATCTTGCAGTATCTGGAATCTGTCCACCATTAAGCACAAATGAGGAGACTGCACACAAATATGGTAGTTCCAAATGGATACATGCATTCAAGTCATTTTAACCATCTGGACTCAATATGTGACCCAGAATGTTCCCATTATCAAATTATAATTTGCGTACAGTATTTTGTATCTGTAACTCAATGTTGATAAAACCATAATTGTTTTCGATTTGTCAAAGTGAGTTTCAGGAGTAATGTAGTAAGTTATGTATCAGAGGAGGAAAGGTTGGTGGCCTGTGGAGAATTTTACCAAATTCTCTTTGGTTTGAGGGAAAAGGGAGAAAGAGGAACCACCGAAAAGCAGCATTGAAATATGTCAAGAATGGAAACATTTGATAATTATTCTTGACTCTATATACTTGATTTAATTCCCTCTACCTTTAAAGTGTCCTCTCTTCTCATTTTTTATGTAAATGTTACATAGATTCAAGTTCCATCTTCCCCAATAACAACTCTCCTGAGCACTGCTGCCCACTCCATTATATACTAAATTCTTCTTTCACTTAAACTAGATATTATTACCTCTACCAAATAACTCTTTGCATGAGCTTTTTGTAATCTATACATAAAACAGAGGTCTTTCTTCTTTCCTTTTTTTTTTTTCTATTTACCTGTATTTTCCTTCTTTTTGCTTTCTTTTACCCTGAGGAAAAAATTTGTCATGAAAAATTAAATGTCAAATATCAACAAATAAAACTAGAAAATATAGAGATGCTCTTCTTTGCAAGTGAAAGTTCCATACTTCATGTAGCCAAAGTGTCTTTGAGAGGATAAATTTTATTTTTAGTGAGATAATTTTATTTTAAATTAGCTCAAATCAGCAAATGTTCATTAAGTGGCGTATATTATATTGAGATTGATTCCTATCATTTTGAGGGGAGACTGTGTTCTCAATTTGTTCTATTTAATCAAACAATTTTTTAGATTTAATTTTTTATTAAAAATCATAATTGTATACATTTATGGGATACAATATGATGATTTGATATGCAATGTGGAGTGCATAAATCAAGCTGATTAACATCGCCATCACCTCATTTACTTATATCTTGTGAGAAGACATTTAAAATTTACTCTTAGTTATTTTGAAATATACCCTTAAATTGTGTACATTAGGTGAGATCCCACCAAATGCCCTTTCTCCTCCCTTCCCCTCTCCTACCTCTTTTCTCTTCTTTGCTAGACTACATTTGTGTTTTATCATTCATATGAGTGTGCAAGTATTTATATATTAGTTTTATAATAGTTTGAGTACATTGGATAATTGTTTTCCATTCTTGAGATATTTTACCAAGAAGAATGTGTTCTAACTCCATCCAGGTAAACATAAAAGATGTAAAGTCTTCATCTTTTTATGACTGAATAGTATTCCATGGTGTATATATACTAAAATATGTTAATGAATTCATGGGTTGATGGGCATTTGGGTTGCTTCTATGACTTAGCAATTATGAACTGAGCTCCAATAAACATTCTGTTGCAAATGTCTTTGTGGTAAAATGATTTTTGTTCTTCTGCATAGATATCTAGTAATGGGATTGCAGGATCAAATGGAAGGTCAACTCGTAGTTCTTTGAGAATTCTGTATACTTCTTTTCACAAAGGTTGTATTAGTTTGTAATCCCACCAGCAGCGTAGAAGTGTTCCCTTCTCTCCACATCCACACTAGCATATGCAGTTTTGGCACTTTGTGATGTGGGCTAATCTTATCACCTAGGTGATGAATTTTTATTAAAACCTCAAGATACCGTGATAGATCATTAGCATAGTCTGTAAAAAGTACCAACATAAATCATTCTGTGGTGAGTATTGGTACTCTCTTTTGTCTCTGCTATTACTACCTTAAGAAACCCCATATCCTATTCTTCCCTCTTGTTCTGAGATAACTGCTATCAAGAACATTTTCACTTCCAGCCCATTCAGGCTTTTTACTTCTTAGGGTTAGTCTAGGAAGGAGTTTGTGATGGCTAGATTAAAGGCATCGATTATATGTAAAGTAAAGAAAGAAGAAAAAGAAATGATAACCACCTGAGAGCTCCTTCCTTCTGTCAATTTGGACTCTCTTCCCTCTCAAACAAGAGTGGTCATCCTGAATCTTTGCCCATGTCCTCACTTACCTCGGACATGACCACTTCTTGCTTCTTAGCACTGAGTTCTTGAACTCTATGGTTAAATTTCTATAATTTCCCATGGAAGCTTTAATGATTTCTTATGGTTAAATGTCTATAATTTCCTAAAATCTCTTGTTCCAGAAATGTATTATGTAATTTTTCTTCAGTCGTTGATATTATCAGTAATCAAATAATAGAACTCAAAGCTTCAGAAGATGGCTATCACCACCCAAACAGGTGCTCATCATATATCTTCTTCTCTGTTATATTCCTAGTAGCTTAACATAATGTTCATATAATTTCTTAATATGTATAAAATATATTTTATTTCTGAAATTATCTAATAGAAAAACTAAAGTGTAAAGACCATAAAATAAATCACACATTTCCTACAACTGTTATGTTCTTACTAATGTTAGACTACTTAGTAAAACTCAAAATAGTAACGTGCTTTCAAGAAAGCAATGAATTACCATGTACTGAGTAGCTAAAGTGCACTAGGCATTTATTTGAATAAGTGTGTATATGTTTAATATCACATTTGTCATCATTATAATCCCCCCAAATAAATATTCTTTATCTACTATGCACTTTTAACAGAAACAGAAGCTGAGTGTCAAGAATGTTAAGTAAAATTCTCTAGGTAATGCTTTACGTCTCAATAGGAAGGTTGAGATTTGATTTCAGATTTAGACATCACCAAAGTTCATGTCCATTTTATTTCACATACATTTGAGACTATGTCATTTAATTTAGTGCCAATAAAGGCAAGGTGAAGTCTCCTAAAATCCAAGAGCTTCAGCCCTTCAAGAGGATATTCCTTCAGGCAGTCAAATAAAAGGGTATGGTTAGAAATCTTGTTGGGGAAATAATCATCTGCTCATTACTTTGTCCTCTTTGCCAACATCCAGACTTTCTTTTCCACAGCAACATTACTAAGCATGGCAGTTAATGTCAGGAGTATGTCGAGCATTCAGTGATTAAATTTCCTTGTAACATTGAACTTTATCAATCAAACAGACCAATAGATCTAGAAATATGGTCAGTTTATGAGTTAGGGCAATCTGAGTTGCTAATTTTATCTTTATAAACTATTTTCCATGCTTATTTTTAAAACTCTGAGGCCTGATCTTTGTTTCATATATTTTTATCTAATAATTGTCTACCATGTGAAATTTTTTCATGACAGATTTGCAGTAATATATGGTCTCCAGATTGTCATCTAAACATGCTTCTTTCCAATAGAATTTTAAAAGTACCATTGGTAGGAACTGTGTCTTCTGGGTATCCTGAAATGATTTTAATGCTTTAAAAAGTTGCACTTTTGGACTAATCTATCAAGAAGTATATAAACAAGAATTCATCGTATTTAGAAAGATTTTTGAATTTCTAAACATGTACCTAAGAGGGTATGTTTTAAAAGATAATTGATTTGGTTTTATTGGCTACTTCTCAGTTACCAAATGTTTGGCTCTTACCATTTCCATCCATCTATATTGGCTTGTAGGTTTCTTATTACAGAGAATCCAGGTTTATAAGTTTAAGGTCAAGGCCAGCTGTTACATCTTCATTGAACTACAGACATGAAAATCCAACTACTCAAAAAAGATTTACTTTGGAATACATAGTATGTAAAAGTACCTCAAACTTTTAAATACTACCTAAACCCTACCTCATCTCAATATCGTTCACCCTACTCATGGTACCTTTGTTCTTGTGACTCAAGTCAAAAACCTTAAGAGATATTCTGCCTGTCTCTCAATCTTCAAAATACCTCTGGAATCTCTTTCCACCAACACCATTTTATTTCATGCTAAAAACACATTTAAATGTGACTACTGTAATCTATTCTCAAATGGCCTTCCATTTTCCAGTATTACCACTACTTACATATATACATATCTTTGTCAATTTTTTCCAAATGATACTTTTTTTTTTTTTTTTTTTTTTTTTTCACTTTTGGCCAGGACTGGGATTGAACGCACTACTCCCAGTATATGCAGCCAGCACCCTACTCCTTGAACCACAGGAGCCATCCTCAAATGATTCTTTCAAAATTTGAATTTCTTCATGACACTCCTCCAGGCAAAGTTCTTCAATAGCTCCCCTTCACATCTGGAAAAACACTTAAAATTTCTCCTTGACATACATGTTCTAACATAAGCTGCTCCCTGATTGACTCCCCCACTTACCCCCATTACCTCTTCTTTCCTTGTTGAGTTCCTGACACACTAATAACACTTCAAAAATGCACCTGCCTTGGGATCACAGCACTTCGTTCTTCCTAATCTATTCTTCTAAATAGCCCCAAGACTACGTCTTTTTTCATAAACATGCTAAATCAGATTTGTCATCTTCTGAAAAGATTTTTCTGAGTGCCTTAAATAAATAGAAGTTCTCCATAAGTGGAAAGCTTTTAAAAATATATATTTTACACTTACTAGTATGTGGCAGTATGTAAATAAAATGTATACCTATATAGAGGGCAGCCATAAAGTTCATGTGAAATTTAAAATTCTACGCAAACTTTATAGCCGACCGGTATATACACATATGTATAATGTCTGATAATTATTTACTAATTTACTTGGTATTCTCCCAACCAATAAATTATAAATGCCATGAAAGCCAGGTTATTATTTATATGGACTACAGTACCTGACACATAGTGGATACATAATAAATATTTTTGAATAATCAAGGAAGAATTAATATCATTTCTATATATCAAAAGCAAACACAGGCAGAATTTAAAACAAAACATTAGAGAGGTAAAATATTTTTAACATATATGTGTATAATATATCAGAAAAACAAAAGGTTCCGATATTGAACTCTGAAATTCTTTAAGAAGCTTGGTTCACTGAAGACCTTCTCCATTCTGATTGACATCAACCTTCTCTTTCTACTGATCAAGTTCAAAAATCTTGGAGACTTTCTTAATACCTCTTTTTCTCTTGGAGCCCTCTTTTAAAGCCTCACTCCAGTTGCCTCAATTTTCAAGTATACACAAATTTTAACTATCTCTCACGAATTCTTTGTTACCCTTCTATCATGTGCTTAGGTTACTGCTGTGGTTTTCTAACATCCAGGCTTAGTAGAGCAAACACCAGAGTGATCTCTGTATTATAGAGCACAGAATGCTGGCGTACACTGGGAATTTTTGCCTCTGTGCAAAGCTACCAATCTTTTCATGAATTAGTGGTGATTCTTTGAACTGTGAAGCATCATTAAGTTTTTCAAACCTATTGTCCCAGTGAATACTTAGATGATACCTTATTTCTGAATGTACGTGCTATCTCTGTGTAGAACAGAAGTCTATGTGAACCTTGCATTTGTAATCCAATGTTCCTAGATCTCTACTTGGTGTTGCTTTGGTAGTGACGAATGCTTTGGAATGATCAAAATTCCAAAGTAATATCTCTCATCAGACAAATTAAAGTAAAAGGAATCTTCAAAATAAAAAAAAATTGAAGAAAAATATGCTATTGAAAAGAAAACTGTTACATCTCATATCATTTCTAGATAAGGGATAAATTTTTGACATGCTTTTTTGTTTATTTTTAAGTGTTACAAGCTATTCTGCTTTCATTATCATTTTTTGCCCTTGCTTCGGTAAAGAGAAACTGAAATTTACTTTTAAAATGTAGTTTTTGTTCCAAGATTTCTTTTTTTTCTTCTGTCTTATAAGCATGTATAAAATCTTAAAAGAATAACATAATATGATTGATTCTCTATATATGAATATCTGCATTAATATATACCCATCAAAATTCTTCATAGGTACCATTTTATTCATATTAAAACCAACTGTACCATTTTATTCATATTAAAACTGACTGAAAATCACTTTGCATCTGGGAAGTTTACAATAAACTTTTTTAAGTTTACAATAACTTCCCAGATGCAAAGTGATTTGCCTCCCTGCTATGACACCCCACCACCATCACTCCACCCCTAACTCCTTTTGGCTTGTGCTTTCCCTCATGGGCTTTCCTCCTGCATGTTGACCTTGAAACTGTTCTTGAAACTGTCAAGCACATTTCAACCTTAGGGCATTTTCTTTAGCTCAACTTTGTGCCTGGAGCACTCTTCTCTCAAATTTTTAGTTGACTTCCTGCCTTACCTTTGCTCCGATACAACCTGCGTAATGAGACTGACCCTCACAATTCATTTAAAATGTCTAGTCCGGAATTCCTAATTCTCTTATTTCTCTTGTATTTTATTTTGCTTTTACACAGTATGCATTGTCTTCTAACAACAGTTTATAAGTTACTTATTATGTGCATATGTAGTATTATTTGTCTTTTCCTACAAGAACACAAACTACAGAGCACAGCTCATTTTATTCCTGTCATCAAACTAAATAACTAACAGAGAGAGGCTCTCTAAAAATACAAAGGGATGTTAATTTAGGAGCAGATTATTGCAATGGAAGTTCATGTGCTATAGTAAAAGATCTGCATATTCAGGAAAATAAAGGAGAAAAAAAGGATTTTTAAGGGAAAAATAAAAAGATGACATCATTGTTTTGAGGTAATTATCTTTGGCTAGAAAGATCGAGAAGAATGACACCAGCCTGAATTTGTATAGGCAGGTGCTGGCTCGATACTTACAGATGTCATATTTTTGAAAGATTGCAATGGCCTTCATGTGAGGTTGGTGAGTTTTGCTGTCTTTTGTAATAGTTTTGTTATCAAACAAGCAAGCACAAGAACTTTCTCTTCATAGCCTTTTCTGGTTCTATTTGTCAAGATTTATTTTAAGACCAGTGACTCCATTTTGATTCTGAAAACTCACACTGTATTATGAAGCTCTAATGACATGCATAGATTATGGTAAAAGCTTGGAGGGCAAGACTCAATTTATATCTGTGACATAAATATTTTAAGAACTTTCATAAATAAAAAAAAGACAGTTGAAGAAGTAAAAGTAGAAATAAGCATATGAAAAAGAAATATTTGGATTAAGATCAAAGGCAAATTAAAATAAAAGCAAAACTCCATTTTAGGTAATACTTTGAGAAGCATTATTTTCTTTTAATTCCTGATAGAGTCCTAAAGAAAAGAAAAGAGACACTGTTATTTATAAAACCTAAAAGAGAGATTCAGTCATGCTTCTTACCCTTTCTCTCAAGGTATAATAAACGTGTTGGTCATATTGTATGGTAAATATTTACTGAACTTTGTGATTCAGAGGGTTTGCTTATAAGATAAAATACCCTGAATGTGGACAGAACCCTCTGATGCCATCAGCCCCACTGATCCTATTTTTCAGTAATAAAACAAATAAACAAACAAAGCAGCTGGCCAATACCTAACCCTTTGAGGTGGTCTTGGTAACTCACCTCTTTTTCTCTCCAAGCAGCCAAAGTATTAAACCGTTAGATGCCATTTCCACATAAGAATAGGCTTCTGCTGTGTTCCCCATATCCCACAACAGATCTGTGTTAAAAAATAAAATTAGCTTAGACTAGCAGTCTCTAATTTTTTTTGGCACCAAGAATTGGTTTCATGGCAGACCATTTTTCCATGGACTTGGGTAGGGAGATGGTTTTGGGATGATTCAAGTGCATTACATTTATTTTGTGCTTTATTATTTCATTGTTATATATAATGAAATGATTTGCTATGGTCTCTGTGTAGTTAAATCTCTCCACTAATGATAATCTGTATTTGCAGCCACTATCCAGTGCTGGGGTCATCTCAGCTCCACCTCAGATAATTAGGCCTTAGGTCCTCATAAGGAGCCACAACCTGGGTTCCTCACATGCTCAGTTTACAGCAGGGTTTACGCTCCTGTGAGAAGCTAATACTGCTCCTGATCTGACAGGCGGTGAAGCTCAGGCGGTGATGAATGATAGGGAGCAACTGTAAACATAGATGAAGCATTACTCCCTCACCTGCCACTCACCTGTTGCTGTGGGACAGTTGCTTTGTGGTTGTGTTATTTAATTAACATTTATTATAATCCATTGTCAAAATTTAAACATAAAAGAATCTCACATACAAATAAAGAAAGAAATAGAGAAAGACAAAAGGGAAAAAAAGAAAGAAAAGAAAAAAGAAATGAAGAGGAAAAAAGCATTTATAGAGAAAGAGAAGAATTATACCTTGTCTGGGGAGGTTTCTTTCATTCTTTTTTTTTTTTTTGATGAGTATGTTAACCAGTTTTATTTAATTATACCACATTGCATCAAAAATCATAACATCACTTTGTAACCCATAAATACATACAATTATAAATTGTCAATTAGCAATAACACAAAAATTTCCCTGTTGTAAAATTAAAGGCAAAAATGCATCATTTGAGTCAAGTGAAAAGAGACACACACACACACACACACACACACACAAAATGAATGGAGCAGATGCAAACAAATGTTATAATTGCTTCCTTGAGAATGGTGGAATTCACAGGTGATTTTTTTTTTCAATTTAAATAATTTTTTTATTAAATCATAACTGTATACAATATTGGGGAGATTTTTTTTAGCACTATTCTACTTGCAAGGTGGTTAATAGGTGAGAACACACTGAGCTCCTTAACACACAGGAGAAAAAAAAAATATATATATATATTTCTATATATAAAACACAGGAGAAAATGACAGCATCAATGGGATCCTTATTATTCTTTTCTTTTATATGACATCTTACATTGGATAAGAATTTAGTCAAAACTGGGGACAAGGATGATATTTTTCCCTTAAAATGAAAAAATAAAAAAACCTTTGCTCTCAGTGATTGGCAGTACTTACAGAGTATCTTCTGTGGACTGACAACTTTTAAGTCAATACTGTGTTGCACCAGGAATGACTGAGATATCAGACTTCAGAAAAGCAATTTTCTAAGTAACAATGAGTAATAGTGAACATCACATGGGCTTTGATATTAGAGATTTAATATCTACATTTAAATAGATTTAAATAGAAGCTTCACCATATGATAACTGCAAATCTTATAAAAATGACTTAACCTCTCAAAAGTTTAGTGTCCTTGTACGTGAGTATAACAAGCTATACTCACAGAATTGTTTGAATAAGAGGTGATGGGCTTAAGAAGTTTTTTAAACTAGAACTTACAAAAGTAGTCTATATTATAACTCATAACAAGGAAAAATGACTTTAAGATATCCTATAACATGACTGCTCTGAATTTTTTTAAAATAGCATGAAAATGTTAGTCTGCTTTGAAAATAAAAGTGGTACACTCTAAATTCAAAAGAATTACTTTTCTAAATGATGTTCCTGGGAGTAGAATTGTATATTAAAGCAGTTTTTGAAAGGAAAGTTGCTGATATTTTCTTAATGTATCATGCTGATGGAGCTCCCCACATACTAACAATCCTTATTAGCTGTGTGTCTAACTCATATTCCATATTTTAAAGAGATTCCCTGCTCTCACCGAAAGATTCAAAATTACAAAGTTGTGCCTCCCTAGTAAATTGTTGCCGAAGACATTTTTTTTTTCTTACAAATTATTATTTTGATTAGTGGCAAGCCCTTGAAATAAGACTTACTAGCCCCTTTGGAAAAAGTTTGTTCAGCTTTAAAAATGTACTGCTTTTTTTGAAGGGACTACTTTTGGATAATTCTCTTTATTAAAAGAAAAATGTGTTAGGCCTAGGCACCCAGAATCCTTGATTATTCTACATTTTTGCCTCTTCCGAGCAAAGCTGGTGTCAAGAACTTGAATGTTACTCAAGGGTAACATGCTGAAAAAAGTAGCTCTGCCAATTCATGGTAGTCATAATTGTTACCAGACAGGTCACATGTATAGGTAGTCAGATGAGATATCACGTGTGTAAACACCTTATGCAGCTGATTTAAGCATGCCAGCTGGCTATCATCTCTGGTAAAGTCTGGCTATCAAAAACTAAGACTTAAATTTTGCACATAACTGATTTTGAGTCACCCTATGTGTGTGGCTGTGTTTCTGACTTTCACTTTCCCAAATTTCTGAAGGATAATTTTCAAACTTTGACACAACCTTCCATCCATTACTTAGTCCTTAGTGTTACAATAACCTATCCTTTCTTTTCTGTGAGTCTAACAGCCTTCCAAGTTTCCTATACCCACTTCTTAACATAAAAATAATACCATCCTGTTAAGTGAAAAAAGTCAATCGCAAAAAAACACATATGATTCCACTTAAATCAACATGACTCAGGACTACTGAGTCCCAAGTTATGGAGGAGAGGGAGGACAGAGATGTGACAGCTAAAAGGCCACAGTTTATATTCAAGATGATGAAAATGTTTTGAAATTGCCTGTGATGTTTACATATATATGTGAATTTAGTAAAAGCAACTGTATTTTACCCTTTAAATGGGGTGCATTGTGTTTATGTATTAAACTTCAATAAAATTATTAAATATGCCAGCAATTATGGCCTACTACAGGTGTGTCCAATCTGAATCCTGCGAGCCACATGCTGATTTTGTGAGGACTTTTTAGCTTATCTGTGCTGTCAGATAAAACCAAAAGTACGCATGGACCTTTTTTGTTTGTTTGTTTGTTTGTTTGTTCATTTTTGCTAATCAGGTTTTTGTTTAGTGTTTGTGTATTTACTATGAGGCCCAAGACAACTCTTAGTCTTCCAGCATGCTGAAGAAGAAAAAAAGTTGGACACCCGTTTGTGCTAATACACAAACACATAAGTGTTTGCCAGGTGGCTGAGTGGTTGTTGTGTTATTTAATTAACATTTATTTTAATCCACTGTCAAAATTTAAACATAAAAGAATCTCACATACAAGTAAAGAAAGAAAGAGAGAAAGACAAAAAGGGAAAAAAGGAAAGAAAAGAGAAAAGGGAAAAAAAATTTATAGAAAAAGAGAAGAATTATACCTTGTCTGGGGAGGTTTCTTTCATTCTTTGGGGGTTTTATTTATTTATTTATTTTTTGAGTATGTTAACCAGCTTTATTTAATTATACCACATTGCATCATAAATCATAACACCCATAAATACATACAATTATAAATCGTCAATTAGCAATAACAAAAAAATTCCCTGTTGTAAAGCTAAAGACAAAAATGCATCATTTGAGTCAAGTGAAAAAAGGCACAAACAGTGAAAAAAAATGAATGAAGCAGATGCCAACAAATGTTTAACATTGCTTACCTGAGAATGGTGGAAATCACAGGTGATTTTTTTTTTCAATTTAAATATTTTTTTAAATTAAATCATAACTATATACAATATTGGGAAGATTTCTTTAGCACTATTCTATTTGTAAGGCAGTTGATAGGTGGGAACACACGGAGCTCCTTTTTAACACACAGGAGAATATATGTATATATGTATATATATGTGTGTATATATTTCTATATATAATATATATATATATTTCTATATATAAAACACAGAAGAAGTCAGCAGACCCCTATGATCTAATTGCTAGAGACCTTTTAAACTTTCCCACCTGAAACAGGTACTGACTGAGACAATTGATTTGGACCTTTTGAACTGAGCTAATCACCTGAGGACTATCCAAGTAGTGCACTGGGTGTGTGGTTGTTTGAAGGTTTGATTTTCCTTTTCCAATTGTTACGTGTGGGGGGCTGGATGACTTAAT
>CAUYPK010026762.1:0-11565 GCA_963574355.1 Loris lydekkerianus
AAGACCAGCAGAGCTTCAGCGTAATCCAGAGCCTGCCAAATCTCCCTGCACAGGAGCAGGAATCCCACACTTAAGGGACACAGGGAGGCAGAGAAGGAGATTCGCTGCTGTGGGAAGGTATGAGGCAACCCAAGACCCACATCTAGTGCCTTTGTGCATGCCTAGAAGGTGGGAGAGGAGGGGTAAAGAAGGGTTCCCCTTAGTGTGGACACTCTTGCCCTGTCGGAGTGGAAACCCTAAATCCCCAGTGAGTGAGGACAGAAGCTGGGGATGGTGTGGCTGCCAAGCAGGCCTTTGATCACAGGCAGGGTCAGGGCAGGCCAGGATGAGACATGGGTCAACAGGGCAGGAAACATCATGTGTGAGAAGAGATGAGACAATAGCTGAACCTGGGATGGGGAACTTGGAGGGTAATGCCTGCTTGGTGCTGGCAGAACACACAGCCTGGTGAGGAGGCTGGCCTCCCCCAGGAGCATCCTTTGGGAACAGAGGAATTGTGAAGGCGCAGGCTCCTGGTCCCTGAATGTGTCAGGTACTGCAGTATGTGTCCACAGGGAGATGACCTGTCTCTTTAGAAAGGGCCTTTGTTACTTCCAAAATCAGATTCTAAAAAGAGGGCTCCTGTTTTGAAAATCAAATGCATCATTTCCCTAAAGCACAAATTACAAATTAGTAGCTTACATGCCCAATCTGGGCAGCAGATGGGATCATTAGGACAACAGTGATGTTTTTCATAGAAATTTTACTGCCTGCCAACATTTAAAAATCTAGATGATTTTACCAGAATCCTTTGATGTCTGGATTTTGTTGGTAAATTAAAATGTCTGCACACCCTGGCGGCTAGAAGCAGATGAAGAGGATTAGCTGCTGCCCTGCTAATACTGGGCTCCCCCTGTTTCCCACAGGAGACACTGCCCTGCCACCCTTTTCCATACTAACCCACTTGACTTATTTTCCATACTTTCATGGCTCTTAAAGATACCTGAGGTGGTTGTTTCCATCCATAATCACAATTTTATTTTTTTAAACAACTTTTAAAATAAGTTTTGCCTTTCAATGATACATCATAATAGGGCATACTTATGCAGTAAACTGTGATATTTCAGTACTGGTATGTGTGTTGTATAATGATCAGTGAGTGCAATTGCCGCTTCTGTCAATTGAAACACTGCTCATTCCTTTGTGTTGAGAACTTGAAGTATCCTGTCTCTTTGGTACTTTGAAGTATACAATGCATTGTTTTTGACTATAGCTACCCTACTGTGCAATGGAACACCGGATCTTTTCCTTCTTATCTAACTGTATCTTTATACTTATACCCCTTCAGTTGTAAGGAGCAGTATCTGAATTTGGCATTAATCCAAGAGGTGCTCTTGAAGAGCCTTCATGAAACTAAAAGCTCTATCTCATAGTTAGGCTCTAGAATAACTTGGTTCCTTGAAAGCAAAATCTAACAGAGAGCAATTACCAGTAGAGAAGCAGGTTAGATACTATGTTTATGAAATACTTGATCTCTGGAATAGAAGATGAAAGGGATTTGCCAACTCAGCTATGGAAGGGAGTCTTCATGCCATGAAGGGGAGAGAAATAGTGAAAGAAGAAGGAGGAGAACTGGATTTTGGTCTCCTGAAGGGGTAGTTTCCTTGGGGTCCCAACAGCTTGCATGGATGTAAAATGGCCAGTTTGGACCAAATTATTTCAAAGGACTGGTGGAAGTGTCCAATTATACACTATGATATTTTCCCATGAAAAGTCTCTACTGCCATAGATAAATGGGTCTGAAGGAACAGCAATTTTCTAGAGTCTCCGAGTTACATCTGAGACCACCAATGCACAGTGATGTATCTGCTGTCCCAGGATCACACAACAAGTGGGCAGCACAGTGGAATGACAGTCTGGCTCTCCTAACTTGTTGTTGAGGCTCTTTCCTTAATCCTGAAAATGGGACAGAAAGCTTTGAATATTCTCCTCTGTGAAAGTGAAGCTCAAATCTTTAATATTGAGGCATTAGAGTGTCTTGGATTTCCAGAAAAGCAGTCAACAACTCACTCTCAAAAGGTTTCACTTGTATTTGTATCTGCTGATTGCCAGACAGGAGAAAAGGGCTGAGGCTATAATACAGGCAGTTGCAAGTTTACTAACTAGATACATTCTGTAGGTGTGTTCTGAAGTTGAACTTGTACGTACGTTGGAACAGCTACATGTACCTATTACCTGTAGTAGCCTCCATTCATAAGTACAAGTTGTACGTAAGTCAGATGCTTGTAACTTATGGGACTGCCCATACAGGTCTTTGGACTTTGGCAAACCCAGGCATTGTTCTGCTGGACATACAGTGTTAAACTGTATCGTGAACACTCAAGTAAGGTGTTCTGGGAGATTCTGATTCTGTCCCCTGACAGTGTCTGAAACTGCTTATGTGATGATACAAAAAGTCTGTGCCCAGGATCCTGTTCTTTGAGATACCTGAGGTACTGTCCTTTTCTGGGGGCTCTGAAACTGTCCTTGTTTTTAAAGACAAGGTATCTGGCTTTAGCTAATTGTATGGTCTTCATGAAGCCATCAGTGTAAATCAAATGACAATCTGGAGGAGACAGAAACTGAAAAGGGTGTGCTTAAACTTATCACAAGCGAAATAATGTATAACTTTCACAAGTGAAAATCTTGTGGGTGGGCATAACAAGAATAAAGCAATTGAAAGTAAAATAACTTTTTATCGTGATGTGCAAAAGAAGATTATAA
The DNA here is from genome assembly GCA_963574355.1 of Loris lydekkerianus. Taxonomy (NCBI): domain Eukaryota; kingdom Metazoa; phylum Chordata; class Mammalia; order Primates; family Lorisidae; genus Loris; species Loris lydekkerianus. Next base: position 2,743 of record CAUYPK010026762.1, read on the forward strand.
TGTAAAAAAAATTTTTTTTGACAAAAATCTATAAGCATTAGCATTTAGCCTATTTCAATAAATTGTAGTATAGGTTATAAACATCTACTAAACATCTATATTTTAATAAAACTCATTGAAGTATTAATCAGGTTCTCAAAAAAAACCTAAAATATATTTATATGTATATGAAGTGGTTTTTGCAGTTATCTGGTCTAAGAAGTCTGAAATCCTTAAGGCAGATCAACAACCTGGAAGGTCAGGTGAGACATTTAATTCCTTCTCAGAGAAACCTTAATTTTTTCTCTTAAGGCTTTCAACTAATTATATTATTATACTTTCAACTATCCATATTATTAAGTGTAATCTCCATTTCTTCTAGTATACTGTTTGTAGATATTAATCACATCTAAAAAGGACCTTCTCAACAACATCTACACTAATGTTTGAGTAAACAACTTGGCACCATGGGCAAGCTAAGTTGGCACACAAAATTTATCCATCTCAATAGTCAGGTTTGAGGTATAGTCTCAGTTGGAGAACACTAATCTACAAGATACTAGATATAAACTTAAAAAATAAGTTTCTGACCAGACATTTAAAAGTAGAAACTGAATATAGGACTGACAATATTATAGTTTTATTGCCTAGGTCACCAGGGAAAGCCCCAGCAGGACTCTGATAATTAGGCACATCATGGACAGTAAGGACACTGACCAATCCCTAGGAACTTCCTGTACATTAGAGAGCTTCTAAAATATTTATATCAACATTTTCTCTATTCATATTTCACCTTAGGAATTCTGAGCACCTTTTTAAATTTGACAATTGTGTCTGCCACTCATTAACATGAACATGTCAGGTAAATTTAATTAATTCGAATACCTCTCTTGTTTATAAAATAATTTTATTAATTCGAATACCTCTCTTTTTTATAAAATAAAAGAAGAAATGCTTATGACTTGCCAGGGGTCCTGTGAGACATCTCCAAGGCAGTTTTAAGTGCACAAGATACCATAAGGCTTTTATTTTATTTCAATTTTTGTTTAGGTTTCAATTTTGGAAATGCTAGAATTAAAAATTGCCTGTACATGTGATCACTTAAGGTAGAATCATGAGAGTCCAAGAACATTATCAATTATAGCTTGCCTATCTATTCATTCAGTGGAAAGACAATATTTAAATAAATGTAGAAGGGTCTTTAAGACTTTAGAAATGCAGAACATTTTTGTTCTTTTATTTTCAAGAGAAAAATAAATGGTAAGATGAAGTTAAAACACAGGGATATTCAGGTGAGAGAGAATAGCTGTTATTTGGGCAGAATATGTCATAAGGTTATGTGGCAGACCACAGTATGATCTATGAATGTTACTTTATATTTTGGAAGTAGGACTTTACAAGTGTGTTAAGTTATCAATATTGAGATGGGGAGATTACCATAGATTGGCCCAAAATGCATTAAAGTGTCCTTATAAGAGAGATGCCGAGGAAAATGTTGACAACTAAAGCAGGATTGCATACTGCTGGCTTTGAAGATGCAGGAATAAGTTATGAGTCACAAATAATACAGCTCTAAATCTACAAAAGGCAAGGAAATAGATTTTACCCTACAGCTTCCAAAATTAATGCAGCCTTATTGACACACTGATTTTAGCTCAGTGAAACTGATTTCGGATTTCCAATTTGTAAGAAAATAAATGTTTGTTGTTTTAAGCCACTGAGTTTAGGGTAATTATTTACAGCCACTGTAGGAAACGAATAGAGAAAAATAATGTGCACAACGTGAGGCTGTTTAGCACACTGCTTGGGTGAAGAGCTCAACTACAACTTGAACTTTGCCTTAGAATTGAAAGCAGTGTAACCTAAACATTTGTACCCTCATATTAATTTGAAATAGAAAAAAGAAAGAACAACGTTGCAGCCAAATGTAGGCTTTTCCACAAAGAATGAAGTAAATTCTGGGGTTTTTTTTCAATATAACGTTTGATTCTAAAGGACCCTCCATTTCTTTTTGAAAATCTTATGAACCATCTCATCAAAGCTAAACCAGATTTGGAAAAAAATTTAAACAATTTTATATTTCCTTTCAGTTTTTTTTTTAAATGAATCTTCTGTGGCTTTCTATGACCATTCAGGCTTTGTCCTTCAACATCCTGTCTTATATTCTGAACCAATAAGTCACTGTACTCAAAAATAGAAATATTCTTGGTTTGGCTGTTAATCAAAACAAACAACTCATGTGTCATTATTTTGAGATTCCTAGTAGAATCTCAGTCATGTATATTAATTATAACTTTGAAGCAAAATCACATTTATTTCACTCAGAATGCAGAGGTGAATAACTGTGGATTTTTTTTCACCTCCACTTATATACCATCTCAATGTGGCAGACGGGACATGTTCACTGAAAGACCCCAAACTTTACCCCTTTTGGAGCATGTACAATAAGAAGAGAAATTATATAAAATTCAAATTATGCTTAGTCAACAATATTTTAATATTTTTTTTCTTGATTTCTTTTTTTATTTTTTTGAGATTCATTGAGGGTACTAAGAAGTAACTAACACTGATTACATTTGTTAGATAAAGTTCCTGTTAGAATTGTGTCCTGCCCCCAAGGGGTATGCCATGCACTATGACTCCCCCTCCCTCGCCCTCCTCCCCTCACCCCACTTGCTTATTCCCATACCCCTCTTACAGTAGCTCATCTCATGCTTTCACATTAGAATTGAGTATATTGGATTTTGCTTCTCCATCCTTGTGACACTTTACTAAGAAGAATGTGTTTCAGCTCCACCCAGGTTAATACAAAAGATGTAAAGTCTCCATCATTTTTATTGACTGAATAGAATTCCACGGTATACACATACCACAGCTTGTTAATCTATTCCTGGGTTGGTGGGCACTTAGGTTGTTTCCACATTTCAACACTTTGTAAATTCAGCTGCAATTAAACAGTCTAGTGCAAATTTCTTTATGATAAAAGGATTTTTTTTTTCTTATGGGTACGTGTAGATGCCTAGTAATGGGGTTACAGGATCAAATGGGAAGTCTATTTTGAGTTCTTTGAGTTCTTGAGTTCTTACACCAGCAATGTAAAAAGTGTTCCCTTCTCTCCACATTCATGCAAGTATCTACGGCTTTGAGACTTTCTGATGTGTGCTATTCTCACTGGGGTTAGGTGATATCTCAGGCTGGTTTTGATTTGAAATTTTCTAATAATTAGGGACAATGAGAATGTTTTCATAAGTTTGTTAGACATTTGTCTGTCTTCTTTAGAGAAGGTTCTATTCATATCTTTTGACCAGTGATATATGGGATTTTTGGCTCTTTTTTGTTAATTAGAGTTCTCTGTAGATCTTAGTTATCAATCTTTTGTCCAATTCATAATAGGAAAATATCTTTTCCCATTCTGAAGGTTGTCTATTTGCTTTGGTTGTTGTTTCCTTAGCTGTGCAGAAGCTTTTCAGTTTAATTAAATCCCATTTGTTTATTTTTGTTGTTGTTGCAATTGCCACATACGTTTTCCTCATAAAATCTTTCCTCAGGCAGATATCTTCAAGTGTTTTCCCCAGTTTCTTCGAGAATTTTTATTGTTTCATGCCTTATATTTAGATCCTTTATCTATCTTGAGTCAATTTTAGTGAGTGGTGAGAGGTGCGGGTCCAGTTTCAGTCTTTTACATGTGGATATCCAGTTCTCCCAGCACCATTTATTGAATAGGGATTCTTTTCCTCAGTGTATGTTCTTGTTTGGTTTATCAAAGATCAGGTTGTTACAAGATGTTACTTTCATTTCCTGGTTTTCTATTTGATTCCAAACATCAATGTCTCTATTTTTGTGCCAATGCCATGCTGTTTTGATCACTATGGCATTGTAAGCCTAAAGTCTGGTAGGGTGATGCCCCTGGCTTTATTTTCATTACTAAGAATTGCCATGGCTATACGGGATTTCTTCTGGTTCCATACAAAACAAATAATTATTTTTTCCAAATCTTAAAAGTATGATGATGGCATTTTACTGGGGTTAACCTTGAACCTGTAGATTGCTTTGGGAATCATATAGACATTTTGACAATGCTGATTCTTTCCAGCCATGAACATGGTATGTACTTGCATTTGCTTATATCTCCTGCTATTTCTTTTCTTAGGGTTTTGTAATTTTCTTTGTAGTGGTCCTTCACCTCTTCTGTTAGGAATATTCCTAAGTATTTCTTTTCTTTTCCTTTTTTTTTTTTTTAGCTACATTGAAAGGAATTGTGTCCTTGATTAGCTTCTTATCTTGGCTGTTATTGGCATATACACAAGCTACTGATTCGTGGACATTGATTTTATATCCTGAGACATTTGTGTATTTTTTGATCACTTCCAGGAGTCTTGTGGGTGAGTCTTGGGGGTTCTCTAAGTATAAGATCTTATCATCAGCAAAGAGCAAGAGCTTGACATACTATGCCCCCATTTGCGTGCCCTTTATTTCCTTCTCTTGCCTGATTGTATTGGCTAGAATTTCCAGAACTATGTTGAATAGTAGTGGTGATAGAGGGCAACCTTGTCTGGTTACTGTTCTAAGAGGAAAAGCTTTCACTTTTACTCCTTTCAGTATAATATTAGCTGTGGGTTTATCATAGATGGCTTTGATCAGATTAAGAAATTTTCCACCTATGCCTATATTCCTAAGTGTTCTAATTAGAAAAGGATGCTGAATTTTATTGAATGGTTCTTCTGCATCTATTAAGAGGATAAGATGGTCTTTGTTTTTGCTTCTGTTGATGTGGTGAATTATGTTCATAGATTTGCATATGTTAAACCAGCCTTGCATCCCTGGGATGAAACCTTCTTGATGGTGATGAATGATTTGTTTAAATGTGTAGCTGTAATCTGTTGGCTAGAATTTTGAGAATTTTTGCATCTATATTCCTTAGTAAAATTGGTCTGAAATTCTCCTTTTTAGTTGGGTCTTTTCCTGATTTTGTTATCAGGTTGATGTTTGCTTCATAGAATGTGTTGGGGAAGATTCCTTCCTTCTCAATTTTTGGACAAGTTTCTGCAGTATGGGTATAAGCTCTTCTTTGAAGGATTGATAGAATTCTGGTGTGAAGCCATCTGGACCCAGGCATTTTTTGTTGGGAGACTTTTTATTATTTCTTTGATCTATTTTCTTGAAATTGGTGTGTTCAAGAGATTTATTTCTTCTTGAGTAAGTCTAGTGAGAGGGTGTGATTCCAGGTATTGGTATCTTTACTTTACATTACCAAATTTCTGGGCTGAGAGTTTTTTGTAGTACTCAGAGATTATCTCTTGTATCTCTGTGGCATCTGTTGTAATTTTCCCTTTATCATTTCTGATTGAGGTAATTAGAGTACTTACTTTTCTGTTTCTAGTTAATCTGGCCAAAGGTTTATTGATTTTATTTATTTTTTCCAAAACCAACTTTTTGTTTCATTACTTTTCTGAATAATTGTTTTTATTTCTTTAATTTCTGATTTAAATTTGGTTAATTTTTTTTTTCTCTTGGGATTTTTATTACATATTTCTTCATTTTACAATTCCAAAATATGGTTCATAAATTTATTGATATGATCTCTTTCTGTATTTTGAATGTAGTCATCTAATGTGATCAATGTCTCCTTTAAGAATGATTTTGCTATATTCCACAGGTTTTGGTAACTTGTGTCTTCATTGTTGTTATGTTTGACCAATTTAACAATTTCCTCTTTTTTTCCTGAATCAAAATTGTTTAATTTCCAATTTCTTGTGTAGGGATGGAAGTTTTTGTTGGAGTTGAGTTCCACCTTTATTGCTTGGTGGTCTGAGAAGATACAAGGTTTTCTTTCTTTCTTTCTTTCTTTCTTTCTTTCTTTCTTTCTTTCTTTCATTGAAACAGAGTCTCACTTTGTCACCCTGGGTAGAGTGCTGTGGTGTCATTGATCACAGCAACCTCAAACTCTTAGGGTCAAGTGATTCTCATGCCTCAGCCTCCCTAGTAGCTGGGAGTACAGGCATCTGCCACAATGCCCAGTTATTTTTAGAGATGACTTCTCACTCTGGCTCAGGCAGGGGTCTTGAACCTGTGGGCTTAGGCAATCCACCCACCTCAGCCTCCCAAGTGCTGGGATTATAGGCATGAGCCATGGTGCCAGGCAAATAATTTCTATTCTTTTAATTTTGCTGAGGTTTGATTTGTATCCTAAGATGTGGTCTATTTTGGAGTACATACCATGGGCTAACAAGAAAAATGTATATTCCTTAGCTTTGGTATGGAGTGTTCTGTATATGTCTATTAATCCCATTTGTTCTAGGGTCACATTTAAGGTTTTGTATCTTTGTTTGTTTTCTGTTTACAGGATATGTCCAGTTCTGTCAGAGGGGTGTTATGTCCCCGGCTATTACCTTTTATGTGATATCATATTGCTCAGACCCATCAAGATCTGTTTCATAAATCTAGGAGCATTTAAGTTGCATGCCTCAATATTTAAAAGTTAAATGTCTTCTTCTTGTATTGTTCCTTTTGACACATTATACTTGACCAGTATAATAATAAAAAAATAAATAAATAAAGTGTCTATCTTTGTCTTTCTTGACTTTAGTTGCTTTAAATCTGCTTGAATCTGATAATAAGATTATAACTCCTCCTTTCTTCTGATTTCCATTTGCTTAAAATACTGTTTTCCATCCCTTAACCATGAGTCTTGGTTTATCCTGCAAGACTATGTGTGTCTCCTGGAGACAGCATATGGATGGCTTGTGCTTTCTTTATGGAATCAGCCAGCCTGTGCCTCTTCAGTGGTGAATTCAATACACTGATATTTATTGAGAGAATTGATAAATTTGGTGGAGTTCTATTCATCTTATTTTGTGAGAGTCTGTTGTGTAGTTTCATCCTTTGCACCATTGTGGAAGCTAAATTTTGACCTTTAGTTTCTGGGTGTTTACTTTGTTGGTGGTCCTTTGTAATGGTTGGTGTTGAGAATAGGTCTAAGTATTTCCTGTCAAGCTGTTCTTATTGTGCCAAATTTCCTCAGTGTTTTTATATCTGCAAATGATTTGATTTCTCCATCCATCTTGATGGTTAGATTAGCAGTATACAGAATTCTGGGATGAAAATTATTTTGTTTAAGAATGTTGAAGGTGGATGACCATTCTCTTCTGGCTTGGAAGATTTCAATTGAAAAGTTTTCTGTTATCCTAATTGTCATGAAACACCACAGGAAAGGGGGGCAAACTAGACTGGAATTGGTGGGGATTGAGAAAAATACTGCACAACAGAAGACATAGAGATGCAAGATGGGATCAGGAAGTCTGACTGAGCTGATGGCTGTAGCCAGCCCCAAAGCACAAAATCAGCTTTATTTTATAGTATCTGTATAGGATTGTCTAGGGGCAAGTAGTGTTGGCAATATGGGAAGTAGCATAAACAAAAGACACATTTTTGGTCTTACAGTATGATAGGAAAATGTTAATGACTTGAATAGAGACAAATTATCTTGTTAATGTTTCTATTCAATTTCATTAACATATGACAAGAAGTATGAAGGGAAAGACCACAAAGATCTCTGCATAGTTCTTAAAAATTAACTAGCTGAAGAAAGAGTTATGTGACTTCTGGTAGGAAGAGCATGAAAGAAGGAATATGGTTGTTTTGGGAAAAGAGGATATGGCGTTGGGGGTTCATTCCCTGAATGTTCCCCAGGCTGTGGGGGCCCTGCAGCCTCACAGCCCACTCTCCACACCTAATGGCTGTGACTCTGTAGGTCAGTTGGCACTTACCCCTGTCTGCTTTCAGATTTTTTTCTTTTGCCTTGACTTTGGACAGGTTCATTACAATGTGTCTTGGAGAAGCTCTGTTTAAGCTGAGATCACCTGGAGTTTGATATCCATCTGAAAGGAGTGTGTCAGGGTCTTTAGTAAACCCTGGGATGTTTTCATTTATGATACTCTCCAGTAGGTCTTCCATTACTTTGGGACAATATTCTTCCCAACAATCCCTATTGTTTGTATGTTTGAACATTTCACAGAGTCTTATAGTTCTCTGAGCTCTTGTTCTGCTTTCTCTCTCTTCTTTTCTGCCTCTTTAACTGGCTGGATTAACTCTAAAACTTCATCCTCTAGCTCTGAGGTTCTTTTATCTCCATGATCCTACCTATTTTTTGCTCTTTATACTGCATCTTTCCATTCCTTTATTGTCTCCTTCATTTCCTTAAGCTCGGCCATATCCTTTCTGTATTCTCCATATCTCTTGTCTGACTTTTGGTTCTGTCTTTCCATTTTCTAGTCTGTTTCTTTTATTGTCTTTATCATCTGTGTTTAAATTTCCTTTCTTTCAAATCCATTAAATCTTTATAGGTGGAGTCTTCTGCAGTAGCTGCTTCATGGTCCCTTGGGGGAGTTGCTCTGTTTTGATTTTTCATGTTGCCCAACTTTTCTGTTGGTTCCTCCTCATGTGCTCTTTCTTCTTGTTCACCTCTTTGTCCTTCTTTTTCCTTCCTGCTTCCTCCTTTGCTTTAGATTAACTTATCTCAGAACTTAGGTCTTCAAGTGGCCTCAGCTTGTGCAAAGTCAAACGCTTCCTCTTGGCCAAAAAAATAGGCGTCATTGCTCTTGATGACAATATGTTGCAATATGTCCCCAAGACACTAGGTGGTGCTGCGGTTTTTAGGAGATGGTAAGCACAGGCAGCAATCTCTATGGTCCTCATTCCAATGTTATTTGCCTTTGGTGATTTCCTGATTGCTTCCTCAGCATTCAGAGCCTGCCCAGGTTGGGATCTTAAAGCTCTTCAGAATCCATCAGGGACAGGTGTCACAGTGGCGGGCCCCCCCCCCCCCCCCCCCTCCCGTGGGGTGGC
>CAUYPK010026767.1:0-17651 GCA_963574355.1 Loris lydekkerianus
CCTTCACCTTGAGTCTGTATTTGTCTTTTAATGCAATTCTTTGATGCAGCAGATATCTGGCTTGAGTTTTTGTATCCAGTCAGCCAACCCGTGCCTCTTTAGAGGACAATTTAAACTGTTCACATTAATTGAGAATATTGATAAGCCTTTCGAAAGTCCGGTGGACATTTTTAATCCTTTTGCGACTGTGGAAGTTGGAATTTGATCAAAAAATTTTTGGGTGGGTTTACTTTTGTGGTGGAGGATTATGTTGGTCTTTATGGAGGATAGGTCTAAGAATGTCCTGGAGAGCTGCTTTAGTTGTGGCAAATTTCTTCAACATGTGAATGTCGTTGAAGTATGTAATTTCTCCGTCATTAATGAAGCTTAGTTTAGCTGGGTACAGGATACTGGGTTGAAAGTTATTTTGTTTTAGGAGATTAAAGGTCGATGACCATCCTCTTCTAGCTTGAAAGTTTTCAGCAGAGAGATCTGCAGTTATTCTAATATTTTTCCCCTTGTAGGTAATAGTTTTCTTTCTTCTGGCAGCTTTCAGAATTTTCTTCTTCATATTAATTTTAGTGAAATTGATTATGAAGTGTCTGGGGGTTGTCTTATTCGGGTTGAGTCGTGCTGGAGTTCTGAAACTGTCTGCTATCTGAATTTTGGAATCTCTTGGCATATCTGGAAAATTCTCCTTCATAATGTCATGGAGGAGACTCTGTGCCTTCTGAAGCCACTTCATCACTTTTGGGGATCCCTATAAGACGGATATTGTATTTCTTCGAATTATCCCAGAGCACTCTGAGAGAGTGGTTTGTTTTTGCTCTCCATTTCTCTTCTTCTTTGAGGGTTTGGGAGCGTTTGAAAGCTTTGTTTTCAATGTCAGAAATCCTATCTTCTGCTTGCTCCATTCTGTTACTGAGGGATTCTACTGTGTTTCTCAGATCTTTGAGGGATGCAACTTCTTGTCTCAATGTGTCAAAATCTTGGTCATTTGGTCTTTGAATCTGTTGAATTCTTGAGATAACTTTTGGAATTTTAATTTGATCTTGTTTGCTATCCAGATCCTGATTTCAATTTCTGACATCTCAGCTATTTGTTTGTGCATGGGGTCTTGTGTTGTTTCTGCCCCATTGATCCTTGGGGGAGTTGATCTACTCTGATTATTTATATTGCCAGAGTTTTTCTGTTGATTTCGCCTCAGTTGCCTCTGGCTGTCCTCAGAGTTGGGGAGGTGTCTTTCCAAGATTAAACCCCAGCAGGATCACTCTATTGTTGCTGGATCTTTGTGTGGAGTTACCCTGTGTAGTTCCTTTGGGGCTGCTCTAGCTAGGGAGTTCAGGTTGTGGAGGCAGCTCCGGTGTGTGACATGCCCGGATCCAGCAACAGGGCTGGGGGTGGTGCGCACGGTTCTGGGAGTGCCTGGCGCCCAGTGACTTCGGCACAGAGAGCCCAACGCTCCAGCAGTCTCTGGCCAGGAGAAGGGCTCTGTGCAGAGGCAGGGAGGGTTCCAGAGGGCACGCAGCTACCAGAGTTTCTGGCCAGATGAACAGGCTAGTGTGGAGACTGGGAGGACACAGGAGGGAGGATGCAGGGTTGCGTGGCTCCTGCAGTTCCTAGTCAGGGAATGTGGAGGCCCGGTGGGTGTGGGTCACTGGTGGGGTCACTGCACAGCTCTTATGGAGGTCTGGGCAGCGCCAAGCCCAGTAGTTTGAGGTTGCTATGAGCTGTGATGTCACGGCACTCTACCTAGGGCAACAGCCCAAGGCTCCAGTGTGCCAAAACCGTCTCACTCTGCCCCTAAGGATTAAGGCTGTAAGGCAGCTCACTCCCCGCCTTTAGGCTGCTCAGTCACTAGTTTACTTTGTCCCACCCGATCCTTGTTATGGGACCCTGAGGGCGGAGCTTGCCGGAGCAGTTCTTTCACAATGGCTTACTTCTGCCCTGCTCAGTGGCTCATTCTGGGGCCTCAGACAATGCCCAACATTCTCTACACTCCTGCTCAAGCTCTTCCCAAGGCAGCTCAACTGAGTGCCAAGTCCGAGAACACCAAAACAGTTTACAGGTAAGGCCTTTCCGGTTTGCAGTGTCACTGCTGCTTGTACTCACGGTTGCCGTCGTGATTAGGTCGATGGAACACAGGCAGCCACTTGCCAGTTTTCCACTGTTTTTTGTCATCCTCCTGGGGTCCAGAAGTCCCTTGCTGGCTCCCTGTATCCTCAAAGGGATAACCAAAGGCAGATCCCACCGGCCAGAGATGCCTGGAGTCTTGTCTCCCCAGACTCGCCATGCCTAGTTACAGGGAAGCTGTTACTCGGCCACCATCTTTAATCCAATCCCAGTGATTATTTAATATCTATGGGGATTGTTTCCAGGGCCACCTGGGATGCTAAAATCAAGTTCTGCATTTGGTGCAATGGTACTCATATATATGAAAAATTGGCTGTCCAGGTGATGGGCACACTTACAAACCTGATTCAAGCAGGACAGAATTGATACATGTAACCTAAATTGCTTGTACCCCTGTAATATTTTGAAATTAAAAAAATATTGCCCCCTTACTGTTATCTATAGGTAGTATAAATACATTCCGAGAACACTGTATTTTTGATCTGTGTTTGGTTGTAGGTTTAGAACCCACAGACAGTATTTATTTCGTTTGTTATTGATACATAATATTTATACATATTTGTGGGGTATGTGTGATACAGTATTTTGTCACATATATAAAATATGTAATGATCAAATCAGAGTATTTAGGATATCGTCATCTCCAGTGTTTATCGTTTCTGTGTGCTGGGAATATTTCAAGTCCTCTCTTCTAGTTGTTTCAAAATACAGTAGAACTTCTGTAAGTTGATCACTTGAAGGACTATAACAAACTGGTTAACGTACAGAGGCATTCGGCATAAGGAACTAGGCCTACTGTTCTGATATGTCTATGTACATGTGGTGTATGTCCAATCTATGAAAATTAGAGGTCAATTTAAGGAGGTAATCAATGTAGGGAAGTAGTCAGCTGTGGAGGTTCTATCGTAAATAATACATTGTTGTTAATTATATTTATACTACTACTTTCCTGTGGAATATTAGAGCTTATTTCTTCTGTTTAACTGTATGTTTGTACCAATTAACCAACCTCTCTACATCTCCTCCGTCTCCACAATCCTTTCTCAGTTTCTGACAACTATTAATTCTGTTCTCCACCTCAATGAGATCATTTTAGCTCCCATGTAAGAACTTGTGTTATTTGTCTGTGTTTGGTTTATTTTACTTAATATGATGACCTCCAGTTCTATTCATGTTGCTATAAATGCCAGGATTTCATTTTCTTTTAAGGCTGAATAATGTCCCATTGTGTATATGTATATACTTCACTTTGTTCATTTCTACTACTGAAATAATCATGATTGTTCAGGTATCTTTTTTTTGATAAACTGATTTCCTTTCCTTTGGATAAATGTGCAGTAGTAGGATTTCTGGATCTTATGGAAGTCCAATTTTTACTATTTTGTGAAATCTCTGTATTGTTTTTAGTAGTAGCTGTACTAATGTACATTCCCATCTAGAATGTATGAGTTCCTGTTCTTTGCATTTTTGCCAGCATCTGTTATTCTTTCGTTTTTTAATAATAGCCATTCTGAGGTAAGATGATAACTTAATTGTGGTTTTAATTTGCATTACCTTGATTACTGGTGATGACCATTTTTTTTGGTCATCTTTATGTCTTCTACTAAGAAATGCCTATTCATGTCTTTCCCCACTTTTTAATCAATGGGATAAACTGTTCAGTTGTTTGAGTCCCTAGTACTTTCTGGATATTCATCCATTGTTGGCAGAATACTTGCAAATATTTTTTCCTATTCAATAGGTTGTGTATCTTCACTCTGTTGATTATTTCCTTTGCTGTGTGTGTGGAAGCTTTTTAGTTTAATATAGTCCTATTGGTGTATTTATGTTTTTGCTGCCAGGGCTTTAGAGGTCTTAGCCTTAATATCTTTGCCTAGACCAGTGTCCTGAGGTGTTTCCCCTGTGTTTTCTTTAAGTAGTTTTATAATTTGGGTCTTATTTTTAATTCATTAATCCATCTTGAGTTAATTTTTCATATAGTAAGATAGGGGTCCATATCTTTCCTATAGTAAGATAGGGTTTTATTCTTATTCATATGGATATCCAATTTTCCAGCACCATTTATTGAAGAGAGTGTCTGCATATGTGTTCTTGGTATCTTTGTCAAAAATCAGTGGTTGTAATTAGGTGGGTTGTAATTATTTCTGGGTTCTCTATTCTGACACATTGGCCTTTGTACCTGCTTTTGTATTAATACCATGCTGTTTTGGTTGCTGTAGCCTTATAATATATATTGAAGTCAGACAGCATGGTTTGTTTTTGCTCAGTTTTACGTTGGATATCTGAGCTCTTTTTTTGTTTCCATACAAATTTTAGGATTTTATTTTTCTCTCTGTGAAAAATGACACTGGTATTTTAATAGGGATTGCATTGAATCTGTAGATTGCCTTGGGTAGTATGGTTGTTTTAACAATATTCTTCTGACAAGGAGCATGGGATGTCTTTCCATTTGTTTGTGTCCTCTTAGTTTTTTCATTAGTGTTTTATTTAATTTTTTTGAGACAGAGTCTCACTCTATTTCCCAGACTAGAGTGCTATTGCCTTAGCCTACCCCACAGAAACTGCAGATTTCTGGGTTGGAGTGATCTTCTTCCTGAGCTTCCCAAGTAGCTACACAGGCACCTGCCACAACATCTGGCTAATTTTTCTACTTTTAGCAGAGTCTTGCTCTTGTTCAGGCTACTTACAAACTCTTGAGTTCAAATGATCCTCCTGCCTTCACCGTCAGGAATGCTAGGATTACAGGTGTGAGCTACTGTGACCTTCTAGTTTTTCATTAGTGTTTTATAATTGTCCTTGTAGACAACTTGTCCTTAACATTTATTTCTAGATATTTTATTTTTTATAGCTATTAATGACATTGTTTTCTTGCTTTCTTTCTCAGCTAGAAAATTATTTGTGCTACTAATTTATACATGTTGGTTTTGTATCTTGTAACATTACTGAATCTGTTCATTAGAGGATTGCTTTAGGCCAGGAGCTTGAGACCAGCCCAAGCAACATAGCAAGAACTCATCTCTACAAAAAATAGAAAAATCGCTGGGCTTGTAGTCCCAGCTACTTGGGAGGTTCTGGCAGGAGAATTGCTCAAATGCAAAGGATTGAGATTGCAGTGAACTATGATGACACCACTCTAGTTTGGGTAACAGAGTGAGACCCAGTCTCAAAAAGAGAAAAATCTAAATAGAAAAACTCAACTTTTGCTCTGCATCATCAATCAAAAGTTTGTTTTTATATTTATTGACCACTGTTCACTATTATTTACAATAAAAGTAAATAATATACAAAAAAAAAAAAAAAAAAAAACAAAAGTTTGTTTTTGAATCGAATCTTTCTTTTTCATTATAGGTTTGTCTTTCTGTTTGTTTGTTTTGATTTTGTTTTTGTTTTATGATATTTGTTTTTCTTTGCAGGATGATAATGTCAAATCCCTCCTCGGTAGCTTGATATCTTCTAGAAGTTCAGTGACGGCTGAGCAAGTTTTGAAAGCCGAATGTTTCTTGATACCAAAGGGGAAATCAGTTACAAACCCAGAAAAAGTTGTTGAATATTCCCAATGTAAAAAGGAAGAAGAATTTAAGTTGGAGAACTTGAATAAATATGAGGAAAAGACAAGAAATGGTGAAGCCAACTTTGATTGATAAAGTAGTGTTCTGTTGTTGTTACAGATGTTCTTTTTAATATCTTTGTTTATTTTGGTTAATAAAAAGTCTAAAGATGTTATGGAACTTGTTGGGTTGTGTTTGGTAGTCAGATTGAAAAAAATAAAAAATGTTTGGCTGTATAAGAAATTATTTGTATACTTTGAAATTTTGTTTAACTTGAAATTTTTAAGGAAAGGTTTTCTGATTGCAATTTAGTTTTTGATTTAATAATTAGACTGTAATACTTGTAGTAGGAAAGGTTGTCAGATTATTGGATAAGTCCTATATAGATTTTCAGGTATGTTGGCTAGCTGACACTTTTTTCAAGAAATGATAGTCAATATCTGCTTTTATCCAGTTCTGGAAATATAAAGATAGCATAAATAAAGATAAATAAAACATGGTCATTACACTGATTATGCCTGCAGTTTATTGAGATACTCAGAGATATGAAATAAGCAGATTTTATTGTATAATGTGGAATAGCCAATGATACCTCTAGTTTTTATGGAAGTATATACTACATGTGTCCTTATTCTATGGAAGGAGGGCTGTCAGGGAAAGCTTTGTGGAGATGGTTAAATCTTATCAGAAGAATTGGAAAGGAAAGGAGAGAGACAAGAATATCTTAATTAGCAGAGAAAACATGAAACCACCAAAGGGAGAAACAGTTGTGTGTGTGTGTGTTTGATAGAACAAAGTGTAAGGAAAGGAATAAGTAGGTAGATGTCTCACACCTAATTATTTTATAGGAAATGAGTCTTTAAAGAATTACAAATTGCTTTAGCCTCCTTAAAATCTGTCTTCTACCTATCATCAGGAAGGGAGTAGGGAGACTAGTTAGAAGACAGTTAATAATAAACTAAAAAATGATGAAAGTAAGAATAGAAAAGTATTACAGAAACACATGGGACAAATTTGCAAAATAGGCAAAATCAGTTGGACTTTGTGATTGTAATGTATTTAGACTAAAGTAGTATGGAAGTTTCTTTTTGCTATTTTAAAATACAGTCTTCTTTTCTTCCTTAGTTATAAATCCCCAGTTTTATTTGAGGTGGCATTGTACTCAGTGTGACTTACATGTGCTTTTTCTATTAGTTGAGGCCTTCTAAGTTTTTCCAAAAAAGGCTTTTTAAAAAGAGCTGATATAACTGGGAGATGTTCCCTTTTGTCTTTAGTACTTTCCTGCTTCCTAGAAGCTGACAGCATGTCTAGAGTTGAGCAGTACTATTGGATCATGAGGATGTATGCATGAACTAAGATGATAGAGCAGCAAATTAGAAAGAACTGATGTCCTTAATCATCCTGGAATCTCTGTATTAGCTCTCTGTTTTTTTTGAGAGAATATAGACTCTTATATCAAAGTGTGGTTCTTGTAATGGGAAGTTCAGTATCACCTGTGAACTTGTTAGAAATGCAAATTCTTGTCTTGAATCCAAACCTTTTAAATGAGAATGTTGGTGGGGGTGTATGGAGCTTAACAACCTGTGCTTTAGTCATTCTGAGGAATAGTAAAGGGAGCCATGGCCACATAGTCAAGCCATTACTATCTTTTGGCTTTTCTGTTTTATAGTAGAACCTAATTTTATTTAGTTGGTTCAGTAATAAAGACACAGCAGTTATTTTTAAAGCAAATTTGGATTATTACAGGGAACATGACCCAACAAAGAAAACTATAGACCAATATCATTAATGGATATCAATGCAAAAATATTGAGTAAGATCCTAGCAAACAGAATTCAACAACACATCAAAAAAATTATGTGCCACGATCAAGTTGGTTTTATCCCAGGGTTAGATACAAGGTTGATTCAACATACGTAGATCTATAAATATAATATGTCACATAAATAAAATAGAAAACAAAGAGGATGTGATTTCATTGTTACACAAAAAGCTTTTGATAATATTCATCATCCTTTTATGATCAGAACACTTAAGAAAATAGGCTTAAACAGGACATCTCTTAAACTGATAGAGGCCATTTATAGCAAATCCACGGCCAATATAGTAAGTGGAGTAAAATTCAGAACATTTCCACTCAGATCTGGAATTAGACAAAAAGGATGCCCATTGTCTCCCCTGCTATTCAAAACGGTAATTGAAGTTTTTGCCATCATAATCAGGCAAGAGAAGGTGTGATTAATGGTATCCAGATGGGTCGGAGTATCGCAAACCTGGGCAGAGAAGGGGAACAAACCAGAGTGGAAGCAGTGGAGATTGAGGAAAATAGAACACAAGAGAAGACACAGAGGCAAAAGATGGGATTGGGAGGTCTGACTCCTTATGGCTGTAGCCAGCACCAAAGCACAAAATTAGCTTTATTTTATAGTATCTAGTCAGGATTGAGTAGCTTAGACAAAAGACATATATTTGGTCTTACAGGATGATTGGAAAATGTAAATAATTTTAACAAAGAAAAATCATTCTGTCAATGGTTTCTATTTGACTTTGTTAATATTAGGTTGTTTCAAAAGTTTTGTTCGTTTTAATGTCATGTGTTTTTGTAGCTCCATATCTTAATAAATATTTATTCTACTGTGTCGTGGTATATACTGATCGATGGAGAATTTTGTACTCTATACATTGATGCTGTTCATTTTTTTCTACTTTTAATTTTTTTTATTCTTTTCAGCCTATTACTATATGATGTCATTAAGCGGTTTTCGGCCAATTTTTCTCTAAGAATTCAAATTGAACTAAAGCGCTGCCAAAACAGCCCAAAAAATTAACCAGACATTTGGCAATGATAGTGTTAATGAACGCACTGTGCGATGTTGATTTGCAAAATTTCATTCCGGAAATTTTAGCCTCGAAGATGAGCCCCGAAGTGGTCGATCTAGAGTAATCCAGGACGAGGATTTGAGGACCCTGGTGGAGACTGACTCATCACAAACCATGCGTGGGATGGCGGAAGAACTGGGTGTCAGCTCCCATGTGGTTTTTGATGGTTTAAAATGTATTGGAAAGGTCAAAAAGCTCAAAAAGTGGATGCCCCATGATTTAAACAATCGGCAGAAATTGTCATGTTTTGAGGTTTGTTCTTCATTGCTTTTGCGCAACCAAAACGATCCTTTTTTGGATCGGATCGTCACGTGTGACGAAAAGTGGATTCTCTACGACAATAGGAAAGGTTCAGGACAGTGGTTGGACACTGATGAACCACCCAGGCACTTCCCAAAGGCGAAACCCCACCAAAAAAAGATCATGGTTACTGTATGGTGGTCAGCGGCTGGTGTGATTCACTATAACTTTCTGCAACCAGGCCAAACCATTACAGCAGAGTCTTATTGTGAGGAAATCAATGAAATGTACCGACAATTGAGTCAGCAGCAGCCAGCACTGGTCAACAGAAGAGGTTCGATCCTGCTCCACGACAATGCCCGGCCGCATGTCTCATAAATCACCGTCCGAAAATTAAAGGAATTGAGCGTCGAAGTTCTGCCCCACCCACCATACTCCCCAGACCTCTCGCCAACTGGCTACCATCTTTTCAAGCACCTCGATAACTTTCTCACCGGTAGAACCTTTGCCAATCAGAACCTAGCAAAAACGGCCTTCGTTGACTTCATGGAATCTCGAGCACCCAATTTTTATGCCAACAGAATTAATCAACTTGTGTTACATTGGCAAAAGTGCACTGATTCAAATGGCATGTATTTCGATTAAATTGAATAAATATTCACTGAGATATTACAGTTTAAAGTAGACTCATAAAAATGGACAAAACGTTTGAAACGTTGTTTCAAAAGGAAAAAAGTAGTAAATAATAAAAAGAGCCAAATTGAATGGAAAGAAAAGTTTATCAGATTTAACCACCACAGACTTTACCTCATCTTAAGACAGCATGGTGCATATCCAAGTCAAACTATAAATTTCAGCTTTGTCCCCCAAAGGAAAACAGTAACACCAGTGTTTATCCTTCTTGTTTCATGGCCTTTCCAAGAAATGTTTGGTGTCTCCCATGAATGAGGGTGCTGAAAGAACTGGTACTACTGTTTATAAGTCAGACAAGAGGAGCTGAAAGCAAAGGTAAAATATTGTTACATCAGCAGGGAGACTCCAATACAACAGACAGGTTCAGGTCTAGTAAGAGATGACAAGGTCTTAAGAGGAAATGTGAGAACATACTTCAACTAAAATATAACCACACAGTTTTACAGGCAAAACAGTCAGAATGTAATGGTACTTGTTTTCTTAGTATAATGTGTGTCAGACTCTTGTAGGATAAAGCCATATCACAAAGTTTGTAAAAGGTGCCTTTTCTAATTCTGAAAAATCAATGATAGGTTATGACATGTACAAAATATTAGGACATAGGGCTGGGCCCAGTAGCTCATGCCTATAATCCTAGCACTCTGGGAGGCCAAGGCAATTACATTTTCTGAGCTCATAGGTTCAAGAGCAGCCTGAGCAAGAGGAAGACCCCGTCTCTAAAAATAGCCAGGTGTTGTGGCAGGCACCTGTAGTCTCAGCTTACTTGGGAGGCTGAGTTAAGAGAATATTTTGAGCCCAAGAGTTTGAGGTTGCTGTGAGCTGTGAAGCCACAGCACTCTACCAAGGGGAAAGTGAGACTATGTCTCAAAATAAATAAATAAATAAAAAGACTCAGCACGTGTGGCTCAAGCAGCTAAGGCTCCAGCCACATGTACCTGAGCTGGTGGGTTTGACTCCAGCCCGGGCCCGCCAAACAACAATGATGGCTGCAACCAAAAAATAGTTAGGTGTTGTGGTGGGTGCCTGTTGTCCCAGCTACTTGGGAGGCGCAGGCAGGAGAATTGGTTGAGCCCAGAAGTTGGAGTTTGCTGTTAGCTGTGATGCTACAGCACTCTAACCAGGGTGACAGCTTGAGGCTCTGTCTCAAAAAAAAAAAAAAAAAGAGAGAGAGATAGAGATGTCTAAATTACCTTAAAACATTTTCTGAATAATGCCAAATGGGAATGATACAGACAACTATGTAAAAGCAGAAAAATGAAAATATCAAAAATAAATAAACAAAATGTAATTCTGAAATTTAATTCAACAAAAATGACTGAGAACTCTCAAAGGTAAGAAAAAAGATAAAAAATATCAAGAAGTTCAATATACAT
Organism: Loris lydekkerianus; assembly: GCA_963574355.1. Classification (NCBI taxonomy): domain Eukaryota; kingdom Metazoa; phylum Chordata; class Mammalia; order Primates; family Lorisidae; genus Loris; species Loris lydekkerianus. The sequence goes on from CAUYPK010026767.1 coordinate 10,847, forward strand.
CAGCTAGAAGAAACACAAAGAGTTTCATTATAAGACAGATAAAGATCAAGGACTTGAAAGTTACACACAAGAAGAGAATCTCGAAAACAGCAAGAGTAAATAGATGTGTCATCTCTAAGTATGCTTCTGTGAGATTATTAGGGGCTTAATCAACACAAATCTTCCACATCAGGACGATGCCTGTGGCTCAAGGAGTAGGGCGCCAGACTCATATACCAGAGGTGGTGGGTTCAGACTCAGTCTCAAAAAAAAAAAAAAATCTTCCACATCAAAAAGATTTCGACGATAAAGTCTAAATGTTACAAGAACAAAAATTTCAAAGCACACATATGATATCCAGCAATACTGCCCTCTAAATGAAGACAAAATAAATATTTATCAAGATAAACAGAAGCTAGGGAGGCACCTGTGTTTCAGTGGGTAGGGCACCGGCCCCATATACCAAGGGTGGCTTGTTCAAACCTGGCCCCAGGCAAACTGCAACAAAAAAATAGCTGGGCATTGTGGCAGGTATCTGTAGTTCCAGCTACTCAGGAGGCTGAGGCAAGAGAATGGCTTAAGCCCAAGAGCTGGAGGTTACTGTGAGCCGTGATGCCATAGCACTCCACTGAGGGCAACAAAGTGAAATGGTCTCTTTAAAAAAAGATACATAGATGCTGAAAGCTGCTACACAAGAAATGTCAATGGAAGCCCCTTCCATCGAAAAGAAATGATATTAGACAACAATACTAAATTATGTAAAAATAAATAAGCCTGGAAAAAAGAACTAAGTGCAACAGCAGGAAATTCGCTATTATTATAATGACGGTGCACAAACACTTTTTTGTTTGAGTCAGAGTCTCACTTTGCCAACCTTGGTAGAGTGCCAATGTGTCAAAGATCATAGGAACGTCAAACTTGTGCGCTCAATCAATTCTCTTGCCTCACCCTTCCAAGGAGCTGGGACTACAGTCTCCCACCACAACATCAGCTGTTTTTTATTTGTTTGTTTAGCTGGCCCTGGCTGGGTTTGAACCCACCAGCCGGAGTGCATGTGGCCAGTGTCCTAACCATTGAACTACCAGCACAGAGCTGAAACCCTTTTAATCATGCTTGAGAGTAGAAAGCCAAAAAAAAAAAAAAAGAAAGTTAACACTAAACCTCTGGTAATGGCTCTACAAAATACAATATAACAAGATGCAAGTGCTGACATGAATAACAAAATTGAGTACAGATGTAAAAAAGAACTTTTAAAAATAAAAACTAATAATAGGCGGCGCTCATAGCTCAGCTGGTATGGCAACAGTCACATATACTGAGGTTGGTGGGTTCGAACCTGGCCTGTGCCTGCTAAAACAACAATAACAACTGCAACAAAAAATAACCAGGTGTTGTGGTGGGCGCCTGTAGTTCCAGCTATTTTGGAGGCTGAGGCAAGAGAATTGCTTAAGCCCAAGAGTTTAAGGTTGCTGTGAGCTGTGATGCAACAGCACTCTACCCAGGGCATGCAAAAGCAAAAGAGCCGTTTTATTGCAAGTTTGAGCTTGGACTCCTGGGGTCCTGGAATTACAATGGATCCATGCCGAGAGCCCCGAGCTCTAGAGCAGAGGGTTTTTATGGTCCCATGCAGTGGGTGGGCATGCACAGCTTGAAAGAAAGGGGGCGCTTCTGGTTTGGTTAGGTGGGGGGAAGGGTCCCTTATTAATGGGCAGTTGTCTCATGATGCCTGGGCTTGCCTGGGCTTGCCTGGACTTTCCTGGAAGGTAAAACTTGCTGGGTGAAATGGCAGGGGGTGGGGGGAATGAAACTTAACTCCTAAGATGGCACTGGTCTGCTTCTTTCATTCCCCCCTCTGTTTGTAAATTAAAGGCCCAATCATGGGCCTTGCCCCAACACCTGTGTATCCATCATTTCTTGTTCTGCTAAGGGCCGGTATTGGCCTTTAAGAACCATTAATTGTACAGCCCCTACACGTTCTCTTACAAATGTAATGAGCCTGTTGATAATACAAGGGCCTATAGTTAGAAGTAACAGTAATATTATAAGAGGTCCTGCCACTACTGATATCAGTGTTGTTAACCAGGGGGACCAATTGAACAGGGACTCATACCAGCTCTGACCACTTTCTCTTTCTATTTTATGTTGGCGCAGGCTTTCTTGGACAAGTGCCATAGATTCTTTTATGACCCCTGAATGATCAGCATAAAAGCAACATTCCTCCCCTAGGGTAGCACATAGCCCACCTTGCTGGAGGAACAGTAAGTCCAGTCCCCTCTGATTTTGTAAGACTACCTTGGAAAGGGAAGTCAAAGAGTCTTGGAGGAGGGTAATAGATTTCTCTAATTGCTGAATGTTTAGATCAATTGCATCCTGGAAGGCACCATAGTTCTTATTCTGGAGAACCAGGGCCGACACTCCAGTCCCAGCCCCTGCTATCCTTAGCCCCAATAAAGTAGCAATAGTGAGAGCAGTGATTATCTCTTGTTTCTTGCGTGGGGCTGAGCTCAAAGTACCTGTATATTTCTGAAGTATTTCACTTTCTTTATGATAGATTATCGTTGGTATAAGCTGTACCAAGACACAATAATCATTATTTTGATTTAAAATCCCTTCATGTATACAAGGAACCAAACCTGTTGAACAAGCCCACCAGGTATCGCTCGGGGGTATCAAATACCCAGTTCCGTCCCATGAGCTAGAAGCATTACATACATGCTGGTGGGAAATGGGTACCTTTCCAACACACAAGCCATTTCCCACTACTGTCTGAACAGTAAGTCTAGGGTGGTTTTGATGCCATCAGCAGGCTGTGGCATCTCCAGAAGTGTATTGCCCTTGGATGGCAATAGCTTCATAATAAGGTTTTACACTGAGACATTGCCAACAGGCTGCAGTTAGGTCTGGCAGGGTTAAATTTAACACTTGATACGTACTGGTTAGCAGGTCCCACGTTGGGTCCAGATATGTAAATTGACCCTTATGTTTACTCGCATTAGATAACGATGGGGCCGTCACAGGGGCATGAGTTATCAACCTGGAAAATACTTGAACATTAGCTGGGTAAGGGAGGAGACTATTAGGCCCAACTCGGGCGAGTTTATCAGGAACCGGTTTGTATTGCACTTTTATCTTAATGAACCCTCCCTTGTCATGTATAGCACCGTTAAAACCTGCCACTCGAGTGTGGCTGTATAAACGGAGTCCCCAGATTTTTTCTATTTTTCAGGTGGTGTAATTATGTAGCATTTAACAGTGTCCAGTCAGCAGTCCGGATAAAGGTGCCCCCGTACATCCCCCGCACATGTCCCCCATAGACATACCAGGTAACATTATACGGCTGATGGTGATTAGGGTACGAAAAGGCACTCAAAGGGGTATGTATAATCAAAATTATCAGTGCATAGGTGGGGAGCACTTTAGTTTGAGTTTCAAAGGATTGCCTTTGGTCTGCTGGATTCTCCATTGCGGAATGAAGTCCTCTTGAATGGCAAACGGGTCTGCAAGTTTCATGTGGGTATGGTGTACCCAGGAGGCGATGCCGTCTACTTTGAGAGTGGTGGGTGTTGCCAGGATTACAACATATGGGCCCTTCCACCGGGGTTCCAAAGTCTCTCGGTGATGTCTTTTTATGTAGACCCAATTACTGGGCTGGAACTTGTGGGGCTCAGGTACGAGACCAGCCTCGTAAGTAGCCTGCAGGCTGTGCCAACACTCTCTTTGTACCTGCTGGTAACACTGAAGGGAGAGAAGGAAATTTTCATCATCTGCCTCAGTTATTAAATCTACACGAGTGTTGGGAATGATGGGGGGTGGTCTTCCATATAGGATCTCATAAGGAGTAAGCCCTAATTTATATGGAGAATTTCTCACCTGATATAAAGCAAAGGGAAGGAGAGCCACCCATTCTCCGCCAGATTCAAGAGCTAATTTGGTTAAGGTCTCTTTTAGAGTTCTATTCATTCTTTGTACCTGTCTTGAGCTCTGGGGCCTGTAAGCACAATGTAATTTCCAGGTAGTTCCCAGAGCTGTAGCCACCCCCTGCATCACCTGTGATACAAAGGCAGGGCCATTGTCTGAACCTAGCAGGGTTGGTAGTCCATACCTGGGGAAGATGTCTTCTAACAGTTTCTTCGCCACCACCTGGGCGGTTTCATGCTTTGTTGGAAATGCCTCAGCCCACCCAGAAAAGGTATCAATGAAGAGTAAGAGATATTTATATTAATACAGACCTGGTTTGACTTCTGTGAAGTCCACTTCCCAATACACACCAGGTTTGTCTCCTCGTTCTCAGGTTCCCGGAGCAGCAGGACCCGTTCTGCCATTCATAAGCTGGCAGGCTTTACAGGTCCCCATGATTCAGTCTATCTTGTTGTCTAGGTGCTCTATTTTAATTTTTGCATGGCGGACTAGATCTTTTAACTTACTGTTGCCCATGTGAGTGGCCTGGTGCATGCATTGGAGCACTTCCATTCCTAACTATGCTGGGAGAATAGTCCTGCCATCAGCAGTGTGCCGCCAGCCATTATATTTGTCTGGGCAATGGGCCTGAGGAATGGTGCAGAGCCAAGTCAGGTCCTCAGGGAAATATTTGGGTTTCTCAGGTAACACTGGCACCCCTGGATCTGGCAAATGGAGAATTAGCTCCTGGGCCATTGTAAGGGCCACTTCCTTGGCTACTTCATTGGCTCGGCAATTTTCTCTGGCCACTGGGGAATTTCCTTTTTGGTGGCTGGGACAGTGAAAGATGGCCAACTTTTTCAGCAACCAGATAGCTGTCAAGAGGTCTAGTATTTCTTGCTTATTCTTTACCATTTTCCCCTCTGCCATCAGTAATTCCCTCTCTTGGTATATGGCCCCATGGATGTGGGCTGTAGCAAATGCATAACATCTGTATAGATGTTGACCTTTTTTCCTTCTCCCAGTACTAAAGCCTTAGTAAGGGCTATAAGTTCTGCTCGTTGGGCAGAAGTTCCACTCAGAAGGGACTCAGCCCACAACGTTTCAGTCTCTGAAACCACCGCCGCCCCTGCATACCTGTGTCCGCTTTCACGAAGCTCCTGCTGTCCATGTACCAGGTTTCCTCAGTGTCCGGCAGTGGCTGATCGGTCAAATCTTGGTGGAGGCTGTGGACTTGCACCAGTATATCTTGGCAGTGATGCAGCGGTACCTCTGCATCTGGGCTGGGCAGAAGGGTGGCAGGATTCAGAGCTGTACTGGGCAAGAACTGAATCCTCAGTGGATTCAGAAGACCTTGGTAATGAGTCAGCCGTGCATTGCTCATCCACCGATCTGGGGGCTGCTTCAAAACTTCCTCAGTGGTGTGAGGAGTTGTTATTAACAGCTCCTGCTCCAAGGTGAGTTTATCGGCATCTTTCACTAGGAGAGCAGTAGCCGCTATAATACGTAGACAAAGGAGCCACCCCTAGGCAACTGGATCCAGTCTTTTAGACAATTAAGTTACTGGGCGGGTCCAGGGTCCCAGAGTCTGGGTTAGTACCCCCTTTGCCACCCCTTTATGCTCATCCACATATAGATGGAAAGGTTTGGTGATATCAGGAAGACTTAGAGCAGGGGAGGTTAACAAGGCAGTCTTAAGATTTTTAAATGCCTGATCTCTTTCCTCTGTCCATTGGAAGGGCTGTCCTTTCTTGGTGGCCTTATAGAGGGGCTTTGTCATTTCTGCAAACCCTGGCACCCACAGTCTACAAAATCCAACCGTTTCCAGAAATTCCTGTACTTCCTTGGGAGTAGTGGGAACAGGAATTCCAAGCACAGTGCGCTTTCTGGCTTCAATTAGACATCTCTGGCCATCTTTAAGCACGTACTTTAAATAAGTCACATCTTGCTGACAAATTTGGGCTTTCTTTGCTGATGCACGGTATCCCATGTCTCCCAGGGTGGTAAGCAAATCTCTTGTTCCTTGCAGGCAATCGTGCTCCGTGGCGGCTGCTATTAATATATCATCTACGTACTGAAGAAGGGTCAAGCCAGGTTGAGATTTATGAAACTCACCTAAATCTGCAGTAGAGCCTCATGAAAGATGGTTGGAGAGTTCTTAAAACCTTGGGGCAGGTGGGTCCAGGTTAATTGTCCACTGATGCTCTCCTCTGGATCGCTCCACTCAAAAGCAAATATAGTGTGGCTTTGTGGGGGCTAGAGACAGACTCAAAAAGGCATCTTTTAGGTCTAGTACTGTGTACCACTTCTGAGTCGGTGACAGAGCACTGAGAAGTGTATACAGGTTAGGTACCGTGGGGTGGATGTCCATTACCCGCTTATTTCCTTCTCGTAAATCTTGTACTGGGCAATAGTCATTTGTAAGGGGTTTCTTGACAGGCAACAGGGGCGTATTCCAAGCAGACTGGCAAGGGATCAAAATGCCCACCTGGAGGAGGCGTCTGATGTGCGGGATTATGCCAATCTTAGCCTCTACGGCCATGGGGTATTGCTTCACTTTTACAGGTTCTGCTCCCAGCTTAAGTTCTACTAAGACAGGAGGCCAATGAAGGGCTAACCCTATCCCTCCTGTTTCCGCCCATGTCAACGGGTAAGAGAGGAGCCAATCACTCATGTCAGCCGGGGCTCCATGCGGTACTTGGTGGAGTGTGTACTCATCATCTAACTGAACAGTCAGAACTTGTATTTGTCACCTTTCCCCATCTGTTACCTGGGGTTCATCCTGCCTAAAAGATATCTGAGCTCCGATTTTAATTAATAAGTCTCTTCTAAGTAAGGGGTATGGGCAGTCTGGAATAACCATAAATGCATGGGATACCTGGCCCATGCCTAGGTCTACAGTTCTTCAGGTAGTCCATGAGTATTGCTT
>CAUYPK010026768.1:0-61124 GCA_963574355.1 Loris lydekkerianus
ACCCTTAAAGCATTTTTTAACGATAATGGGGCACACTTGCCGGGGAAACATTGAACTACTTGTTCACACAAAAAAAAAAAAAAAAAAAAAAAACAATGAAGATGACATGTGCTTAATAAGTGCTAATAGAATGAATACACGTGTTAAACTTGCCTAGAGCCCCAGGATCATACACAATAAACACTGAGTAGCTAAGTAGACCCTAAGGAGGTATTTAATTGAGTAATGTCTGGTAAGGATATCGGTATCTCCACAACTTTATTTTAATTTCTGTAGTGTTTCTCTAATTTTGCTAAGCACCCTGCATATACACACCTCAGTACTGAGAACCTGCCCAGAAGATGATTACTGACAGACGGAAGAGAGACCAGACACTATATATAAAGTACCGTATTCACCAGCACACATATTATTAAAAAATTGCTAATAGTATAATCACTTAAATATCAGATAGAACATCAGTCAACAATTATCAATTTGACTCTTCTTGAGTAATTGAGAAGGCACAGAATAAATAGACTTCGTTGTTCTAAAAGAACCAAGACGTTTTAGGAATTAGGCACCATCACTTTTAGAAAACCTGGCTCAATAAGCTATCATATTTTTTATTCCTTCTGAAAACAAATTAACCATAAAAAGAAGTCTCCATGTCAGCATATCAACTGTGTTGCATTTGAATTATGCTGTCAAGTTCAAAACAATGGAGCATAACTAAAATCATTTAGGCATGTGGCAATTAAGAGCACAAGCAATGAAGTAAGAAATGAAGAAAAAAGCACCACTTAGAAAAAAAAAGTGAATAAAATCACCCCAGTTAAATCCCTATTGCTCCTCAAAATTTTCCCCTGCATGGGATACTTAGAAAGACTGACATGCAATGTAATTATGTGATTTTATATCCATTTCTGGTTCTATTTCTGCAATGAAATATTTATAGAGTGTTCAATGTTTCTGGAGTAAATTATACCTAGATCTTGATAAAGCTGAAATGACCCAAATTACTTTTTTGTTCAATTATTTGGAAGAATTTAGAAAGAAAGCTTGACAGAATAAAAAGATATATTAAGAAATGGCCATTTCATAGCTATAATTGCACAGCTAAAGGGTTATTGATGCCTTGAGGCTTATATTCAGCCACCACAGCTATTTTTACCAAAGGCCTCAAATAAAATCCAAATCGATTTATGTTATGTGAATCTATACATTTTATTTGAACATAAAACTTCTTAAACTGAGTATTTCATTGGTTTACGTGTTAGGAATAATATATGGAAATATATATTAGCAGTATGCAAAAATGGAAGCATCATATTATGTTAAGCATATTGTTATGAGTATCTTCCAAAATGAATACTCAAGATTCTAGAAATATTCATATGACATGCCATGAGTCCTAAAAAATGTTCCAAATTCTGAATCACTGTTATGGACAATTGTTTGTCTTCCCTCAAAAAGCATACATTGAAGCTTTAACCCTCATACGTATGCATATTTGGAAATGAGGTCATAAGGATGGGCCCCAGATCTAATAGGATTAGTGTCCTTATAAGAAGAGAGGACAGAAAGTTCAGCTCTCTCAGTAGAGACACACGGAGGAAAGGACAAGTGAAGACACAGCAAGAGGAATTCTGTCTACAGCCAGAAAGAGAGCCCCCACAAGAAAGTGACTCTACCACATGAATGTCAATTGGGAAATTCTATACTCCAGAGCTATGAGAACATACATTTCCCTTGTTTAAGGCACACATTCTAAAATTTTTTCATGGTAGCCCAAGAGGACTGAGATAATCACTCTTAAGGTGACTTTGATTTAGGAACCAGGAAAAATCCTGTCCCAAACTTTACCGTAAGGCATTTGCCCTGAAAAGTACTTCCTCCCCATCCAGCCTGACATCGACAATGTCGTAACTACCAGAAGTGTATGTGAGCAAGCATACACACGCACATGCACATACACACAATACACAGTCCATGAATTTCTTGTGAGATTCTAATCCTACTTTTCAAATCATGAAAATACTAATGGAGGAAATTCCATGACAAATAGAATACAGTCTTCACCATCAGACGCTTGACTCTAACAGCTTCCCAGCTGCTCACCCCCACACTGATTAGGTTTGTGCTGAGGAATTGGAACTTGACCCTGCTGGGTAACGTCTCACAGAATTATTTAACACAGGAAATGTTGCATGGTAATATATAACCTCCTCCCTCATGAATTATTTCAATTCTTTTGTCACTACATAAAAAGTAATTTTAAGTTAAAAAAGCATAATTTGACAGATTACAAAGTTATTTTTAAACAATTAGTAACATTCATGTATAAATTTTGACTTCTTAATCAGTGTTATACCAATTTAATATAAAACTAATTAAAATATATAATGTTAAAATACATTTTAAAAGGTACATTTTGGGTGAAACCACATATCTATGAAAAATGCCCAGATCTGAAATTTAAAATTTCATCTAATATAGGTATACTGTGTGATTTCATCACTCACAAGCTCTACACTAGCTCACCACCAGCTCCCCCACCCCTCTCCCTCTTCTCAGGCCTCTCTATTCCTTGAGACACAACGATACTGAAATTAGGCCCATTAATGACTCTACAATACCTTCTAAGTACTTAACTGGATGAAGAGTTGCGTATCACTCACTTTTACATGACAAGGTAGAAATAGTTAAGTTTAGCCAGGAAGGCTTGTCAAAATACAAGACAGACTGAAAGTCAGGCTGCTTACACCAAACAGTCAAAGCTGTGAATGCAAAGGGAAAGTTCCTAAAGTAAATTAAAATTTCTCTCCCATCATCACATGCATGGGAAGAAAGTAAAACAGTCTTATTTTTGAGAAAGTTTTAGTAGACTGGATAGAAGATCAAACCAGCCACATTACCTTAAGCCAAGCTTAATCTAGAGAAAAGGCCCAAATCTCTCCAATTCTATAAAGTCTGAGAGAGGCGAGGAAGGTGCAGAAGAAAAGTTGGATGCAAGCAGAGGTTTATCCACGAGGTTGAAGGAAAGAGACCATTTCTCAAACATAAAAGCATCAGGGGAAGCAGCAGAATGACTGTAGAAGCAGAAGCGAGTCTTGGAGAAGACACAGCTAAGACAACTGATGTGGGTGGCTACGCTAAACAACACATTTTTAATAGAGAACAGGTTTCGATCAAGAAGATGCCATCCAGGACTTTCACAGCTAGAGAGAGGTCCACGTTTGTCTTCAAAGCTTCAAGCAACAGACTGACTTTTCTATTAGGAGCTAATGTAGCTGGTGCCATTAAACTGAAGCCAATGTTCATTTATAATTCAGAGCATATAGGGTCCTTAAGAATTATGCTAAGTTTACTCTGCCTATGCCTATAAGTGAAACAACAAAGCCTAATGATAGCTCATCTGTTTCTAGTATGGTTTACTAAATATTTAAGCCCACTGTCTAGATCTCCTGCACAGAAAAAAGATTCCTTTCAAAATATCGTTGTTACTTGATATTGTATCTCATCATCTAAGAGTTCCCCTGTCAGTGTACAAAGAGATTAAATTATTTTCAAACTGGATAACACGCCATCTACTCTGTAATCCACAGATCAAGGAGTAATACTGACTTTTAAATCTTATTATTTCAGAAATATATTTTCTCCCCCCTCCCCTCACCTCTCACTGTGTACTAGGTATGAACTAATTGTCCTCAATTAGTTCAAAAAACTAAAAATAATAAAGAAATATATTTTCTAAGGATATAGCTGCTACAGATAGAACTGAACAAAGAAAAGTGAAAACCTTCTGAAAAGGTCTCACCATTCTAGAGACCCTTAAAAACATTCATGATTCATGGGAGGAAGTCTAATGCGGAGTACAAATGTCTACATACAGTAACTAAGAAAATGCCATGAAGGCCATGCTGAACAGTTTGATGAGTATACTTCAGATTGTATATGAAAGCAGCACATTGTACCCCTTGATTGCACTAATATACACAGCTATGATTTAACAATAAAAATAAATTTAAATAAATAAATAAACAAATAAATGAATGAATAGCAATACTAATAGGATTCTGGGGTTCTGAATGCAATAGTGATAGGAATTTAGGACGACCTTGAGGAGTCCAAGACTTCAGTGGAGAAAGTAACTGAAGTAGTGGTGGAAATATCAAGAGCGTGAGAAGTGGAACCTGAAGATGTGACTGAATTACTATCATCTCATAATAAAATTTTCACAGATGAAGAGTTTTTTCTTATGAATATCAAAAAAAAATGCATCCTCTTAAGATGAAATTAACTCCTGGTGAAAGTGTCATGAACACTGTTGAAACAAAAACAAAGGATTTGGAAGACTGCATAAATTTACTTGATAAAGCAGTGGTAGATTTTGAGAGGACTGATTCCAATTTGGAAAGAAGTTCTACTAAAAGTAAAAAGCTATCAAATTGTATTGTATGCTGCAGAGAAACCTTTCTTAAAAGGAAAAGTTAATAAAACAAATTTTAGTGTTTTCTTCTTCTAAGAAATTGCCAACCTTCAGCAACTACCACCCTGCTCAGTTAGCCACCATCAACACCAAGGCAAGACCCTCCACGAGCAAAAAGATTATCATTTGTTGAAGGCTCAAATGATTGCTAGCATTTTCTGGCACTAAAGTCTTTTTAATCAAGTTATATACATTGTTTGTTTAAGACATGATGTTATTTCACACTTACTAGACTACAGCATGGGATAAACATAACTTGCATACGCATTGGGAAATAAGAAATGTGTGTGACTCGCTTTACTGAAATACAGCCTTTCTGACAGCGCTCAGGAACTGAACCTGCAACATCCCTAAAATACGCCTCTATTAGGAATTATCAGTGAAGAAACGCTACTGTAAATGGCAGTGGGCACTTGAAGAAAAAATAGATTTATGAAGTGGGAAGATGAGACTAAGATTATGAGATAAAATGATAGTGCAATAATTCAGGTAAGAAATGATAAGTGCTTAAAAAATGGTAAAAATGGGGTCCAGAGGAAAAAAGATGTGCTTAGCAAGTACAACTCACACTCCCCGGAGCCATCTGGCCATGGCGGTGTGGGAGAAGAAGAGAGTTAAGAATGGCACTGATTGAGATTTCTAATCTGAGTAATGATGACAAGCACAATTTTATGTCATCTAAGAGCTAGATTATTCTAGAAGCTTGCTTATACACGTACACGCACATAAATACATGCAAATTGCTCTCTGTTTCTGTTTAATAACACCATTGTCTCATATATCCCTCTCTAAGTAGCTGACTGCGCTCACCATTTACACAATGAGAGAATTAGATGTTAACAAATGGAGGCATGACACTGTGAGCTAACACTGTAATTCAAAAATGCCCAACACAAACAAACTAGACCACCATTTCAGTATTAAAGGAAGGATGCCAACATGGAGTCTGGAGATAAGAATTGATTTTGCAATAGAAATTATTTGCATTTCTTCTTATCTCTAGACAAAACATTGCAGCAGTGAGAACGAATCATCTCCTATAGCACTAATTAGCAACATAAATCTCACCAAGAGCAATGCCAAGAAATTTTATTGTTCGTCACTATACACAGCAATATAATTCCTGACATTTCCTCCCCCTCAAGAAATGCAACATTTTTAATAAGCCACAGTACAAAGTGTGGATCCAAATTCTGGCAGATCATAACAGAGACTGCCTAGCAGAGAACATAAAAAGCCTTTTAAACAAGGAGGTAAAAATAAATCTATTCTATAAATTATCAGTGGAAATAAAAAATTCTTATTGATACTAGACTAATTACAGAACAGCGAGTGGATATTCGTTCTACATCACAAAATCTAAAATGAGTCACAGTCTGCATAATGGTAAAAATAATAATGTTTATGAAACTTTTTTAATGTCTCTACTGGGATATGTAATTATAGGCTGCTCGCTTTGTAAAGAGCTGATCAAATCTAACACAGACCTTTAAAAGTAAAGCATCTATATAATAAATATATGCCTTATAAATATCACCTTGCCCCTAACCCAACAGAGGCTTTTACTGCCTTGTGTGATTTATCTGTGTGTATGTTTTTAAAAAATTTTATGATCAGTTCTCCCCCATTAGGCACTATTTATTTACTATCAAATAAAATAAAACTCTATCACAGTCCATGCTACATTAATTATTGTAATTTGTAATACACATAAAAAATTAGTTCTCACTAATGAATGGCTGTTTTGCTCTTGCTACAAAATTGAAGCAAGCCTCACTCCATGACCTTACAGCCTCTGGATATGTTACTGAACAGAGCACGCTTTCTTTGGAAGCATCACTTTAAAAATTACATGAGACATGGCAGGGAAAAAAAAAAAAAAAAGCGTCCTCTGGCACCAAAAACCCCACAGTCCTCTTTGTAAAGGAATGATAACTTCTGAACAAGCAAATCAAAAACAGAACAGCGGAATTGAGACAGCCCCCCAAATCATCCTGAGCAACATTACAACTGGAGAGACTCCTGTGTTTCTACATAAATATTTTTACTTACTGCAGACAAGAACATACTCTATAGCAGCACCCTAACTCCCAGAGGAAGTGGGAATGTTTAGCTAAGAAGTCCAAGCAGGACTATCAAATATCCATCCACAAAACCAGCAGATTGGAATATGCACATTTTAATCTCCTCTATACAAGCAATATGGCCATTTGATTATAAGACTGTGATCATCTGAAAAGCCTTACCAAAAACTATGACTGATCAATTGTTGACAACCAATATTCACAAAGAAACAGAAATCTGAAAACATTCAAAGTCATTAAGGCAAGTACACAAATGGACCAGGAAAAAAAAAATTATATTGATAAAATCTTCTATTACATAAAGGGGAAGTAAGCCTTACCATTTTCATAAAAAAAGAAAACCAAGCCTGAAATAGTCATGTTATGATCACGCTATTAATTTTTTCAACAAAAACCACATGTCCTTCCAAAAATTTATTCATACATCTTAAAACCACATGGAAAGTATTTATTTCATTCTGGCTATTCTAAAGAGAATTTAATCATACTGTGTACATTTCATCAGTAACGTAAAGATAATACACAGAACATTATACAGTAAAGTTAGCCTCTTTTTATCATGTCTCCATGTAAAGTGTATAATTTAAAGTGTCACTTGAAAAGGGAAAAAGATACTGTAAAATGTGAATAATTTCATCTCAGTCAAATAAGGAAACAATATCCTATATACTGAACATACTCAAATATCTGTATTAGCTATGTCCAGATTCCTGGTGTAGCTCTTGCTGTTGCTGTTAAGTTACAGTTCAAACCAGTGGCTTTCAACAGTGTACGGAAACAAGAACAGCACAAGGTATTACTTGTTCACAGATAATCTGCTGAAGACTATCAGCATTCCAAATCGTGAAGTTTCTTTTGATGTAAAGAAAAACACAGGATGAGAAATACAGTGTGCAATGCTAAGAGGAAGCTTCTAACTCTGAATGCAAGTCCAAGTCGTCACCAAGCATAAAGCACAAAATTACCATCCTGAGAAAAAACACTATTGATTCAACAATAGTTATTGAGTACTTGTGGAGTTCAGGAGTGTTAGATACCCTCCCTGTAAGGAGCTCCCAGGCAGGCAGGGAGAGCATGCAAGGATAACGCTGGGCACAGCTAGGAAAGTGCTGCAGGAGACCTGCCTGGCACACAGGCAGTGAAGGCTCCCCACAGTACCTGAAACCAATGGGCTAACTAAAGTCCAGGTTGTAATGATGATGGCTCGTGACCCTGTCTTCCCTTTCTCAGAGATACTAGCCAGGTACAGTGGTGAGCTGTTTGGGGGAAGACCTGACATTCTCTCTCATGCACAGAGAAGAGCACAGAGGGCTACAGCCTCAGTAAGTGATTTCCCATTTATACTTCCGTGTATTCATTTAACCAGGCATACCATCAACCTACATTTCTTGAAAACACACCATTAATAAATACCTAGAAATTAATCAGCTATGTTTCACCTAATGATGGTGGAATTTCTAACTTTAAGAAAAATACATGCAGTTACGCTCACTTCAGCTCTCTTAAATATTTGGAAATCATTTAAGAACTTGGGAAGAAGCAGAAGAGTACATTAAGTAGACAAAATAAATGTCAATATCTTCTCCCTAAAACAATATTCATAACATACAAAACAGTCCCAAACTCACTCAAAATACGCAACTGTTACTTTTAGAAGTGATTCTATTAAGCAAAGTGGACTAGATAAGAAGGGAACAGTGAGCAGAGATGCGTGGGCCCTAAATAAGGGTGACCCCGGACCGGAGGGAGGAAATTTAAAGAGACAGAATGAAAAAAAACACAAAGAGAGAGAGAGAACAAAACACGTGGTCTGTGACCACTCCGTGCAGTGCTGATTTTACAGAAAACTTAAAAGGAACCGTGGTCTCTGCCTTTGCCTTTTTCCTTTCCTATTCAACTTGGAAATGCTTGCAGGTACTCTCACTAACTCTATACTCACTCATCGGTATCTATCCGTGGCACATTTTCTGCTTCATGGAAGGACGCAGCAGTGGTGCAGTGGGCTCGGGAGAGAGGAGGTGCCTGTAGAGGCCAGGAGGTCTTAATTCCCATTGTAATGTTCTTCAATTATACTTTAAATAAGTTGTTTTGTAGTTTTATTTAGTTTTGCTAACTACATATGCTTAAAGCCCTTCAGTTTACCATTTTTTTGGGGGGGAGGGCAGCATTTTGAAAATTTGAAATAATGCTGTTAGGATAATAAATGTAATTAAAATGCTGTTACAAACCATGGCATAGGAATTTTATATCTCAAGGTACATAACGAACTGATAGCACCAGAGTCATTTCTGTGGAGAGTATCTTCATGCCTACTTTTAGGAAGTGTCTTTTATGACTGTATTGGCAGATTCCACTGGTGCCAAGCCCACATTAGAAAGAACCTGATATCCTTATATTCATAACCCCCTGACTGTCTGCACAAACGTTTTCAACACTTTCTGAATGACATAAATATTTTCCAGGTTATTGACAGGTGGCAAGGAGAAAATGAACTTCCAGTTTTTCACATTTTGTTCCCTAACTCCTCACACTGGTATCTGGCTCAGAACAGGATATCCTATAAGCAGCTCTTAGGTACTGTCTGCAACTAACCTCTCTGGTGTTGCCTGCAGCTCACAGGAGAATTATAGCAAACCCAGTGTGGTTACATTATCTCAGACTATTTTTTCAGAGCAGGCAGAAAGAAATCTCCAAATAAATATGAAAATTTGAGCGTAGGTGTCCTAAATCTCACTAAATTGTGATGTCTAAGGCTATAGCTTGCAAAAGATACATTTTAAACAGCTAGAGATTGATGTTGCCCACACTTTAAAGTTATAAATGAAACCTATTTTTGGGGGAAAGCCACTCTCAAGAGGATATTCCTTTCTCTCAGCAGTTCAGTATCAACATCAATCAAAAAATTCAAAAGGTATCTTAGTAGGTTTAATGTTACCAAGTTGCAAACACTGTATGCTCAGTGGCGAGCAGATAGACAACTCTCACATCCAAGTCCACTCTCTCTAATATGCTGGCTACGTACACAGAGACATCAGAGCTATTTTGTCCTGCAGCAAACCTCTTTTCTCCTTAAGTAATCGATACAAATGAGCCTAAATTTCGGGCTAAAGCCAAAAACTATAAAATAAATACATAAATAAAAATAAAGGAACACCATGAATAAACAAAATATACATCACACAGCGAAATATCTGGCAACAAAAAGGAATGAAATCTCACCATATGCTACAATAGAAACAAATCTTTAACAGGTTTTGCTAAGTGAAAGAAGTCAATCACAAAAGGCTACATGCTGTATGAGTTCTCTTATATTAAATGTCTAGCACAGCAAATCCATAAAGAAAGAAAGCAGATTATTGGTCGTCAAAGGCCAGGGTGGTGGGGAATGGAGAGTGACTGCTAACAGGCTCAGGGTCTCACTGGAGGCTGATGATGATCATCTGAAACTAGACAGGGGTGATGATGCTCAAATCTGTGAACAGAATATAAACCACTGCATTGTATGTTTTAAAGGGGGTAAATTTTAGGCTCAACAGCTGATAAAAGGCATTCCAAGTGCAGTTCTTAAACTAAATTTTCAACAACATTTATTAGGCACTTTGCATTTTATCAGAGTGAGTTCATCTTTGTATCTTGGGGTCTATCTAAGAAGCCTGTAAAAGTGTTTTCTCTTTCACTACTCACTTTCAGAAGCACAATGTCCTCTTACAAGGAAGGGAAAAGGCAATAACTTCAATGAGGAGCAAAGGCACGCAGCACTGTGCTTTGTTAACAAAGCACCTTCTGTGTCAATCCATCTAATGCAGCCCGCTAATGCAGCAGACACTTTCAAGGAAATCTTAACTCATCCAACTCTTCTGCAATCACTGAAGAATTTCAGGTAGTTATTTAATTCACAATCAGCTTCAGTATACAAATCTAAGTAGACCTATTGCTTTGCAAGTACAGACAATTATTAATCAATGAAAACAGAAAATGCTTTAAATATGAATACTGACCTTGTCTCTTTTAACCCTTCTTTCTGAATGACTTCCAATATCTGCTTTGCTGTCATTGGTGAGTTGGGGTGTTTTTCTAGTGCCTGAAAAAATAAAAGCAAGCATAAGATTCCTAGATTATTGCATGGAAGATTACAAAATGAAAATATGTGTAAAATATGCAATTTTTGCTGAAGGTTTTCAAGGGAAAGGGCTTTTATGTTAAAGTAAGTTCTTAACACAAAGCCCTAGTGTCTAAAGGAGAATGTAATTGGTTTTTCTGGACATTTGAACCAGCAATTTCTGCAACATACAGGGGACCATTCTATTAAAAAAAAGTAACAAAAAGTGTTACAACAGCAGCATACACACCAAAAACAAAGAAATAAAAGCAACAAAAAAGGTGAAATCTAAAGAAACGAAGTTCATCATTTCCTTTATTAAAAACTGCTAATATTTTATGATTAAAGACATGTTTTCAGGCGTTAAAACGTTTTCTACATTTCCAGATCCTGGAAAGATGGAGGCTGAATACATTTAATAGCAGAGAACATGGTGTTGGTCAGACATAGCCTCGCTAGATTCATGGCCAAAATGACGAAAGCAGCAAACGGGAGCCTAAGCCATCTTTACTGTGTGTTTTCCAGTTCATCTCAGTTTCCTTTCTTTGCCTTTCCCAATTAATTTCAAGTCAATCCTTTCCTTTTCCCATTCAGCCCTTCTCAGTTTTATAAACTTGGGTTCATTTTCTTTCTCTCCCCTTCTGGTTTAGGGGAGAGAAAGAAATAGGGGGTTCTTTTAAATGTTGGTGAAAGAGATGGGACATAGTGGAGTTGTTTCTACAGGCCTTAGGTCATCAGCCCTGGAAATCAGGTTCCTCTCTTTGTCCAGGAAATTAACTCCATGTGATGGAAGCAGGAAGAACAGTGTCCACATAGCTCATCAACACGGACCAGAGGCACCACATCCATGAACAAAGAACAAGTCTGCACACATCCTTTCCATAAGCTTCATGCACAAGTCATGGCCCCCCGAAACATAAAGATACTTGAATCCTAATTTATGATTATTAGAAGAATCATAATTATTAAGAATAGGGTCATTCTAAAAACTTAAAATTGAACAGCTTCCAAATCTGTTCAAAATAGCTCTGTGATCTTGTCTACCACCAATGACCAAATTTCAACTAACTGGCTAGCAAAGGCTCTATTCATCAAACCTCTCCATGAGTTATGCACAGCCCACCCTCCTAACCTTTAGGCAACTTTCTGCCGTTACCAGTTCTCAGACAATTTCCATATTTTCCCAATCCTGATCAGTCCTTTACTCACACAAGGTAAATTCAAAATACAAAAATATAAGCCACACTGGAATAAAGGTATGGCAATAAGTACATTAACAGGAAAGAAAGAAAATGGTAGAAAATGGTCCTCACAGAGGACGACAATGGAAAGCTCAACTGAAAACTGGGAAACATGGCAAAGCTGCACACAGAAGAGGAGTAAAGTGTAAAACGCTGGGAAACTGCATAATAGAGCTGAAAAGGGGGGGAATGATTGGATCACAGAGAAAGGGGGAAGAGACAGACATGAAAAGGAAAAGATAGAATTTTTAAAACAAGAACAGTGTATAATTATGAATTAGATGCTGTGGTCACACGGCTATATAGGGTGGGCATCACCCCCAGAGGTAAGGAGCTCTCATGAAAGACACAGGCTGAAGGTCCACAGACACACACGCAGTAAGCAAGCCAGGAGGAAGCACAGTGCAGGGAGGGGCACAGGATGGCGGGGGAGAGAGAATGGAGGAAAATCCAGCTGCTCTGGAGTGTGGAAAGGCAAACTGACTGAATCCAGAAAGGGCCGAAGAAAAATATCCAGTGCACTAGAACATGTTTGAATGGAAATTTGGGTACACTTGAAAATGGGGTTACTCAACGTGGAGGATTCCCTATTTCTCTTCCTGAGTACAGGCAACCTTAGCACACTTGGGCAGCTCCTCCCAGCAGCTGGAGAATTTAGAAAGACTGTTCCCTTCTCTATGACATCACATCCTACTCTACAAAGGAAGTAAAAGTGCCAAGAATTACATGGTGAGAGGCAGGATGGAAAGGAAGGCAGCAGCAAAGCCACCCTCCCTTCCTGCTAGACAGAGGATGGAGACGGAGAGGAGGAGGTTGCTGGGTGTGAATGAGCTTCACTGAACTAGCTGTGAAAATGTTCATAGAACAAAAAGATACTGAGACTTTACCTTCACAGAACAAATCACTGATGCCATCAAAATAATGTGACACACGGCAGAGACATGAATCGGGCTCACAGCAGCCCCTCTAAAACTCTGGCGTGAAGAGGGCGGCCGGTGGGGAGCAGGGCCATCGCAGGCTACCACGCCCAAACCTGTGGGGAAGCCACTGCCCCAGTCCCAGCAATCTCCCGGTCACAAGGGGCTGCTCAGCCTTTCTGCTGCTTATGTTTTATCTGTTTTAGTGAGTTATGCTAAGTTTTCTAATATTACTCAAGTAACTTTGCCTTAGTTTTTTTCCATTGAACTGCTTTACTGTTTAGAAATTTCTTTTATTCAGAAAGCATGCAAATACCTACACATGTGTTCTTCAAAAACTATTTATTTTATTTTCCAATTCACTTGGATTTATGTTTCTAACAAGGTAAAATAGTAATTTACGCCCCCATTTCCTAACAGTAAGACACATTTCCCCAATGTAATTTGTTTCATAAGCCACACATGGTTAGTAAGCCTTCCTCTACCATATATATAGGAATACCAGGGCAGAGAAAACTTCAAAATGTGGAACCTACAGATAAATGTGGGAACTCAAATAAAACACACAAAAGCTAAACTGTTTTTGAGCTGGAGATGAGAGCACTCAGAACCCCCATACTTACTCCCTCTAATGATTAAAGGCACTTCTGGGAATCCTAAGGGCCTCCAGAATAATCTGCAAATCACTCTCTTTGGGGCTCATCCAAGGGTCCACGAGGTCCCACAGATTTTTTCGGTCGATTGCTGTGACAAAGCTATACTGTTTTAATTCTGTAACATTGTAATACTCTTCACTCTCTGAATAGGACACTGCTCGCATTATTCCTTCTTAAGTTTCTAATTATTCACTCCTTTATTATTCCAGATGAAATTGAGATTGGAATTCAATGAAACATCTAATTAAATTCTGAAGGAATTTGCACACATTATCCCACTTAAATTTTATTTTATAACCTATAAAAAGCTTTTTGTTAATTGTTTTATATTTTCAGTTGCAACTTGGAATAAACTTTTTTCACATCATATTCTCACATTTTATTGCTACTACATATGAAACTACTGAATTTGAACAATTATTATCCATATGAGCAGCTAATTGAAATCTTAATAGTTAATGGTACAGACAATGGAATCATATTTTATACAAATAATGGGAACTGGGCCTCCTTTCTAAGAGCTCTGTGTTTTATTTCCCATTCCTATATTATTTACTTTGGCTAAAACTCGATCTTTCCTAGTCCATTTCAAAAAGATTTTTGCTAAAAATTTGAGCTACTTTACAATTCATTTCCTCAAAAACAGGTCCCTAGAATCACCGAGTTTCACTTAGAATATCTGAAGCTCAGCTTATTAGAGCCAGCACTGCCAAGAGAAGACTGTAATTACAAACCCCTGGCCAGACAGCACGGGCTCCGCTACACCAATCAGAGTCTGTCACGGTGCTCAATCCTTACACAAAATGCCCTTCTCCCCTTGTAAAACAAATTGTTCTCTCGTGTTAGAGCTATAGTTGGGACTCTACTTCCCTCTGGCTCTGTGAAGAATCATCTTGCATCTCTCATGCAATGAAGTCCTTCGCATTCTCAGCTCTTTTTTTCCCTTCTGCATTACTTCAGGAAAGGTTTCAAATTCAACACTTCTCCCCTCCCCATGAGGGGACTCTCCATGGCTAGGGACACAAAAAGTACATCCAACCAACTGCCTTCCTAGTGATGGAGCCTCTGTTTCTCACAGGAGGTGGGCAGATGTGTACAACTGGTAAGTAAACCATTGAATTTCATAGTCTTTATGTGATTAACTGTATCAGAGCCAATCTCAAAGACATCTAGTTTCATGCAACTTTGAGGCAGACTATCTCGTCCCAGAAATTTCCTCCCCTCCCTTTCTAGTAGCATGAAGAAGAAGAGAAACCCTGCAAAATGAGACAGCAATATAGTAAAAGAAAGAGCGAGATGATTTACCCAATCATTTAGAGCACTTAGGGCACAGGCTACATCAAGAATGCATACATTTTATGTGTTAGGTTTGGTCTTTAAGTACTTTTCTAGTTTAGGAACACTGGCTCTAACATTTCAAAAGTGACTCAAGAATTCCTCTGTGCCTCTCACATAGAAAACTCATTTTAAGTATCTCTAAGATAAACACATTAGGCTAGCATTCATTGAAAGGCTAAACTTTTGGCCTTTCCAGCCTTAAATAAAAGCTTTCTGAGAAAGCTTATTTTATTGTGAAATTAAAAAAAAAAATTGTCTCTATAATTTAAGAATCATTTCAATGATATATGTTTACATTTGTGGAATCTTCAATGAGTATCCACAGCCAGGCTTTCTCCCTTTTCCTAACATTCATGAGTCCTCTTCCCTTAATCCACACTGGCAGTTCATTAAAGTGCTTAGCTGTTCAGAGCCTCATGTCTTAGGTAAACAATTATGGGGTTATAACAACAATAAAGCCTTCTACTGCTCTCCACAATTACAGACGGCTTTTACACAGCTGACATTATTTCATTTGATTCTACACAGCACATATTTGAGCCTCACAACTCTGTGAGATGCAGAGAGGAGGTATTATTAACACTCTCTGAGATGTACAAAGATGAATTAATTGGCCCAAGGCCATTAAGCTACTAAGTATATGAACAGAATTTGTAAACATCATGATGCTGTTGATGACACAATCTAAATATAAAAGAACAGCTAATATAATATTTATTAGATAACTCCTATGTGCTAAATCCTCCAGGAACTTTCCAGTATTACAACAAACTCTAGAATTCATATACTTATCATGCTGTATTTCCACTATTCTTAAGAAACCTCAAAAAGCCACATCATTTTGATGAGACATGAATTAAGATCACTCCATACTTAGATAAATTACATAAAAAGTGACAGCACTTCACAACTGCCCAGTATGCACAGCCCAAGTAAGCTGTTCTCTTAGCATCTGTGGTTACTAAAGCACTAAAGATTATACTTAACAGTATTCTATTTTATTTGAATGCATTTTATGATAGAAGTATATGCTATACTAGTATTCATAAAAGGGTTAATTAAGAGTGATGCCTGTGGCTCAGAGCACCAGCCCCATATATGCCAGAGGTGACGGGTTCAAACCCAGCCCTAGCCAAAAACTTTAAAAAAAAAAAAAAAAAAAAAAAGTGGTACTTAAATTCCTCTACTAGGTATATATCCAGAAGACCAAAAATCACATTATAACAAAGATATTTGTACCAGAATGTTTATTGTAGCCCAATTCATAATTGCTAAGTCATGGAAGAAGCCCAAGTGCCTATAGACCCATGAATGGATCAATAAATTGTGGTATATGTACACCAGGGAATATTATGCAGCCTTAAAGGAAGATGGAGACTTTACCTCTTTCATGTTTACATGGATGGAACTAGAATATATTCTACTTAGCAAAGTATCTCAAGAATGGAAGAAAAAGTATCCAATGTACTCAGCCCTACTATGAAACCAATTTATAGCTTTCTTATGAAAGCTATAACCCAATTATAGACCAAAAAGAAGGGCAAAGGGGAAAGGGAGGAGAGGGGAGGGGCAGGAAAGGGGAGAGGGAGGAGAGGGGAGCTGGGAGGATGTGTGGAGGGAGAGTAACTGGTGGGACCACACCTACGGTGCATCTTATAAGGGTACATGTGAAATTTACTAGGTGTAGAATATAAATGTCTTAACACAAGAACTAAGAAAATACCGTGAAGGCCATGTAAACCAGTTTGATGAAAATATTTCAAATTGTATATAAAACCAGAACATTATACCCCATGATTACATTAATATACACAGCTATGATTTAATTTTTTTTAAAAAGTGTTACTTAAAAGATATCGAAAGTGTAACAGCCCTGTGAATCAGTTCTACTTTGCACAAAAGCAGCAATCTCTGAGAAGAAAATGTGTCTCTGAGATCTCACAGCTAGCAAGAGACAGAACTAGCCCATCTGAGGCTGAAGTTTGCTCTTTCCACTAAGTTAAACTGCTCCTGATCATAAGAACAGGTGTACAGAAACTGGGGGCCTACAGTCCAGATAATATTCACAGTGTCTACCTCAAAATCCCCAATTCCCCAATCTTACTTATATTAAGAACAATCAGATATTTTCATGAACTCTCAGATAACAGTTTAAAGTACCTTCCCTTGGTAGTACCTGTCAAAATTGTCATTAATTAGTGTTATCTGTTTAATGACATACTTGCTGCTATACTGTGACCCTCATGTGATCCAGAGACATGGTCCTCATTCATGTGTATATTTTCAGATTGCAGCACTATGAAACAGGCCTTAAAAAAATAAAGATCAAGTTGATTTGGGGAGATGGGTTTGAGTTGGAACATTTTATAGAATAATGATGAAAGTTATGATCTTTGGAGTCAGGTGAGATAGGAACCCCTATTTAATAGCTGTTTGATGTCAGGTAAGATATTATCTCTGAGACTTAGTCTTTTCCCTTCCTCATTCATAAAAACATTGTGCAGACTAAATGAGATAATGAAAGTAAAGCACTTATTCCAATAGAATAAGCCAAATGAGTGCTTACAGCAATGAATATTAATAAACGGTGTTTAACAGTATTGGCTGAAAAGAATAAGCCCCTTTTGAGCACAGGCTAGAAACACATATCTTTTCAATATAAAGAAAAAGAGCTGTAAGAAAATACCGTATATACTCAAGTATAAGCCGAGTTTTTTCAGCACAAAATTTGTGCCAAAAAACCTGAACTCAGTACAAATATTGTGCCGAAAAAACTCGGCTTATACTTGAGTATATGCAGTAATAAACATTAAAAGTAGCATGTCTTTGAGAGTCTCTGGTAAACTAGACCATGCGTTAAAAATCAGGTTGTCCACATATTCTCAGCCCTCAGATCACTTCCAAGTTGATCTCACTGCAGATTCACACATAAACTTGCACCACACTGTGCCTAGCTTCATCCTGGCATACTAATAGGTACTATTCTAATATTCTGGAAGAACAACATGCTAAAGGACTGATTATCCTCTTATATTTGTCACAAATCAAGAAGAAATAAAAAATATCTACAGTAACAACTTACTTCCAACAATATATAAAGACAAACTTTCAAGCAACTATGATATGTATTATATCATAGAATATCCATCAGAAGAAAATTTCCATCAGAAGAAAATACAAAATTATTTTAGTGTCCCAAAGTCATAAAATCCAAGCACAGCTGAGAGAAATGGTTTCTGGGTATCTAAAACAGTTTTAAACAGAGTGGTTATTATCTGAATTTGCAGATAAAACTGTATGCAATTGAAAGGTGAATTTTAATTTCCTGTGGGATTTTGGCAATATTTCTAGTACCTTAGTAAGTTTGTAACCTTATGAAAGACCTGATATTCTTTTTTTATACAGAAAGAAAACAGAGAGATAATCAGAATTTATATAATGTTCTAAAAAAGTAAAAGAAAAATAATTGTTAAAATGAAGATGATATGTGAAACATATTTTAAAATGTAAAACATCTCTTTAATGAAAAACAAAGAAATCCACCTAACACAAATTAGTAGACAGTATATCTTATTCAGAGTCTACTAATTATCAGTTTCTTCTGCACGTGAAGTAAAAATTCTGCTTCCCTTTCATTTCTATCAAGATATCTTTGACTACAACAATTACTTAACATTAAAGTCCTGTCCTAACATGTAGGCTTAAAGTGCAATTGTGTTATATAAATTCACAAAATGGGATCCCTTATGGTATTCACTGACACTATCAGGAGCAAGTTTTAGCCTCAGGCATTTTTCATCAATCTTCATAAAAAATAATTTGCAAACACTACCACCTAAGTCACCCTTCTCTGCATATTACATGAGTTTTACGATAACACTTTCAAAACACAACATACCTAATAATTGTTCTCATTAAAATCAAGGACCTAAATCATTGACAAATATTTTATCTGCAGTTTGATCAAAACAAAATGAGTGGGGGAGGGCAACTTGGTGGATACACATGCTGCTCTGATGGAGAGGACCAAAAGTTCCAAATAGATGCCCACCTTCAGATGGACCTTCTTAGAGAATCATCGGAGTGATGAGGGACACTCAGAGTGAAGGAGTGAGAGATGAGGACATGTTCTCACCTAGCTGGGAACGTACCTGGGGAGGCGTGCACACCTTGGGAGGGGAGGAGGAAAGAAACCTGGGCTTCATACTCCCTCTGTAAACACAGCAACCCAAACTACAATGGGTCCCCACTAACAAGGGAGCAGGTGAAGACAGTGCAGTGACACTGTACCAGACAGCCAGCTTAGCAGGGACTCCTGAGATATTCAGATATGAACTTTGCTGCAATTTCCTCCACCTAAACCTCGCTAGGCAGGAAGGGCGTAGGGAGAGCAAACACTCTCACACACCCCACAACTGGAAGAGAGTGTCCCTACCTTCACTGGGAATTCAAATACAGCAGATGCCAATGCCCCTAGAGCAGGACCACAGTGACAGTGTTAGTGGGACCTGTATGGAGAGAGAGCCACAGGTGTCCAGCAGGCCGGCTCCTGGGGTGCAAACACCACCCAGGGAACAACACTCCCACAACACACATCACACTGTGAAATCACTCGCCACAGGCTGCCATTACACCTGGACCTATGTGGTCATTCCCATACCATCTAAAATTGGCTTTAAATAAAAAATTATAAAAATAAAAGAAAAAAAAGTCATTATATAATCCTAAATAGAACAGTTCACCAAGAAGACATAACAATCCTAAATAAGTATGCACCTAACGCTAGAGCTTTCAGATTCATAAAACAAATTCTACTAGCTATAAGCAAATAAATAAATAGTAGCATAATAATACTCGGGGACTTCACCAGTGAGAAAACTGGACAGATCCCTGAAGTAGGAAAGCAACAGAGAAACACTGGACTTAAGTGGAACTCTAGGACAAATGAACCTAACAGATATTTACAGAATACTCTATCCAAAAACTACAAAATATACTGTCTTCTTCATCAGCACATAGTACATTTTCCAAGAATGATCACATCTGAGGCCACATAACACATCTCAGCAAATTCAGAAAAACTGAAGTTATACCAAGTATCTTCTTAGAGTATAGTGAAATAAAACTAGAAAAATTAGAAATTAATTCCAAGGCTCAGTGCCTGTAGCTCAGAAGCTAGGACGCTAGCCACATGTACCAGGGCTGGTGGGTTCAAACCCAGGCCAGAGCCTGCTAAAAAACAATGACAACTGCAACAAAAAAATAGCCGGGTGTCTGTGGTCGCACCTACCTGGGAGGCTGAGGCAAGAGACTTGCTTAAGCTGAAGAGTTTGAGGTTACTGTGAGCTGTGATGCCACAGCACTCAACCAAGAGAGACATAGTGAGACTCTGTGTCAAAAAAAAATAATAATAATTCCAAGAGAAACTCTCAAATCCACACAAATGCATGTATACTAAATAACCTGCTGCTAAATGACTCTTGGGGCAATGATTAAATTAAGATGGAAATCCAAAGAGTCTCTGAATTAAACAACAAAAGGGACACAAGCTTTCAACCCTACTATGGAACTAAATTATAGCTTCCACATGAAGGTAACCCAACTATACCACAAGACTACGGGGAAAGGGCCAAGGAAGGGGAAGGGAGGGGGGAGGTTTTGGTGGAAGGAGGGTAATGGGTGGGGCCACTTCTATGGTGCATGTTAGAATGGGTACAGGCAATTGCACTAATGTACACAGCTATGATTTAACTATAAAAAAAAATTTAAAATATATATATATATATATGAGATTCAGAAAAGCAGTGCTAAGAGAAAGTTCATGGCCTTAAAAATGCTTACATCAAAAAGACAGTAAAACTACAAATTAAGAACCTATTGTCCCACCTCAAGAAGCTAGGAAAAAACATAACCAACCGAACTCAGAGCCAGCAGGACAGAAATAACAAATCCTAAAGCAGAACTAAATGAAATAAAAACCAAACCAAAACAAAAACAATACAAAGGATCAATGAAACAAACAGTTGGCCTGTTGAAAAGATAAACATAATCAATAAAACTCTAGCCAGAGTTATCAGCAATAGCAGTAGAAGGCACTCAAATAAACTCAACCAGAAATGCAAAGAGAAACAATATAACTGGTACCTCAGAAATACAAAATGTTCATGACCACTATGAAAACCCAGAAACAAAACCAAGAAAACTTAGAGGAAATGGATCAACTCCTGGAAACACACCCTCCCAAGCCTGAATCAAGAAAAAATAGAAACCCTAAAGGGATCAACAATGAGTTTAAATCAGTAATAAAAATTCTCCCAACAAAACAAAAAGCCCTGGATCAGATAATTCACAGATAAATTCTATCAGACCTACAAAGATGAACTGGCACCTATCCTACAAAAATTATTCCATAACATCAAGAAGGAGAAAATCCTCCCTAACTCATTCTATGAAGCCAAGATGACCTTGGTATCAAGTCCAGTAAAGGACACAACAAAAATAACTACAAACTAGCATCACTTATGAACATATATGAAAAAGTCCTCAAAAACCTCCTAGCAAGCCAAATTCAACAGCACATCAAAAGTATAATTCACCATGATCAAATGGGTTTCATCCCAAGGATACAAAGATGGTTCGTCAATATATGCAAATCAATAAATACGATTTATCACATAAACAGAAGGGGGGAAATGACCATCTAATCATCTCAATAGATGCAGAAAATGCACATGATTAAATTGAGCACCCTTTTGTGTTGAAAATCCTCAATAAACTGGACATAGAAGGAACACCTCAATATTATAAAAGCCATATTTAATGAACCCACAGGCAACATCATACCAAATGGGGAAAACCTGAAGGTTCCCCTTAAGACTGGAATAAGACAATAATGCCCATTATCACCAATTCTATTCAGAACAGCGCTAGAAGTCATAGCAGGAACAATCAGGCAAGAGAAAAGAAAGAAAAGAAAAGAAAAGAAAAGGGCATCCTTATTGGGGTTAAGGAGGTAAAACTATCAATTTTTGCTGATAATATAATCTTGTATCTAGAAAACAGTCAAGACTCCACCAAGACTCCTAGAATTGATAAATATTAACAAATTCAGCAAAATTTCAGGATACAAAATCAATGTACACAAATCAGTAGCATTTATTTATACCAATAACAGTCAAGCTGAGAGTCAAATCAAGGACTTAATACAAGAATAGCTCCAAACAAAATAAATTACTTAGTAATATACTTAATAAAGTGAAAGATCTCTGCAAGGAGAACTAGAAAACTCTGATGAAAGAAACTACAGATGACACAAGTGAAAACCATGCCATGCTCACGGACTAGAAGAATCAGCATCCTTAAAATGCCCGCACTTCCAAAGAGACTCATACATTCAGTGCAATTTCCATCATAATAGCAATGTCTAATTTCACAGATCTTAAAAAAAATTTAAGTTTCATTTGGAACTAAGTGCATAGCCAAAGCAATCTTATTAAAAACGAATATATCTGGAGGTGTCACTTTACCTGACTTTAAATTATAATATAAGGCTATAATAACCAAAAGAGCATGGTACTGGTATAAAAGTAGACACATAAACCAATGGAACACAGTAGAGAACCTAAGATTAATAGCTACACTAAATTAATCTTCCAACAAAGGAGACAATAACATACACTGGGAAAAGAAACCCTATTCAATAAATGGTGCTGGGAACATGGATAGCCATGTGCAGAAGAATCAAACAGGATCTCTCACGATATAAAAAATTAATTCAAGATGGTTTAAAGACTTAAATGTAAGGCACAAAATCATAAAAATTCTAGAAGAAAATATAAGAAAAACTCTCCTAGACATATGCCTAGGCAAAGAATATATGACTAAGACCCCAAAGGCAAATACAGCAAGAGTAAAAATAAATAAATGGGACTATAATTAAATTATAAAGTTTCTGCATAGCAAAGAAAAAAAACCCACAAAAGATTAAAAAAATAAACAAAAGAGAGAAATTATTCACAACCTACACATCCGACACAGACTAATATCCAGAATCTACATAGAACTCAAACAAATCAGCAACAACAACAAAACCAGAAAATAATGGACAAAGACATGAGCAAATGATTTTCAAAATAAAATGGACAAATGTCCAACAGACATCTGACAAAGAATGTTTAGCATCACTGATCATCAGGAAAATGCAAATTAAAATCACAAGATACTGCCCGACCCTGGTCAGAATGGCCATTATAAAAAAGTCAAAAAAAAACAATAGATATCGGCATGAATGCAAGATAAAGGAAAGTGTATACACTGTTGATGGGCTGGAAAACTACTAAAACCCCTAAAAAAGTAGACCTGCCATTCAAACCAACAATCCCAATTACTGGGAATCAACCCAAGGAAAAGAAATCATTTGATCAAAAAGACAACTGCACTTGAATGTTTACTGCAGCACAATTCACCACTGCAAAGATATGGAATCAACCTAAGTGCTCATTAAATCATGAATGGATAAAGAAAATGTGAGACACACACACACACTCCACAGAGTTCTACCTGGTAATAAAAGGAATGAAATAATGTCTATTACAGCAATTTGCATGGAACTGGAGATCATTATCCTAAGTGAAGTATCTCAAGAATAAAAACACAAAGACCACATGTTCTCACTAATAAGTGGGAGCTAAATTACAGGTATACACAGGCACATAGAGACCTAAAGAACATTGTAAGCTAAGAAGGGAGTAGGGGGCGTTTAGGAGGGAAATTAGGAGTTACCTATCAGGTATGTTGAACACTGTCCTAGAGACAGGCAGACAAATCCCTGACAAGCATTATACACTGTACTCACGTAACAAAAACATTTGTACCACTTAATATTTTGAAATTAAAAAATAGGGACACTGGTACTTTTTATATCTATAGTAATTACATCAATAAAACCTAACACTTTCTGTTTTTCAGCAGCCTCTTCACATTGTCACTCAACTGAAACTTCAGCTCTTTCAACATTTGCTTCTGAAATTACATCCACTTTTCTGTGATGTATTGCCAGACATAAAGATATCTTTGTTTACGGCACTAGTGCATGTTTCAATCCGATGTTTTAAGCTCTGAAATTTTATTACCCGCAAATATCTGGTTATCGTGGGTAATAGCTAAATGTGTCCCATAAATCTCCTCCTTCAAGTTTGTGTGTCCCATCCCCAAAAAACGAACTAAAAAGAGGATACTCTGGTCTCAGCTAAATTGCATCTTTTTATCTTTAGGTTATTTGCTCAAGCTCATAAAGGTCTTTTGTAATCTCTATTCTATTGCCTGAAAGTTCAGTTTCCCATTTTATTTTGTGACACTCACAAAGAATGACTCTGATGTCTTCTTCCAAGTTATTCATGACAGAGCTAAACAAGTTGATGGAAAACGAAACATTGTGGCTGCCACTAGGGTCTTCTTTCAGATTGATACCAATTACTCAATCGATGGACTTTGTCTATAGATGTCTGACCTGCTACAAATTCATTTAATTATACTATCTTGCCATTCATAATTGCCCTTCATTTCTAAAAGAGTTTTACAATAGACTTATATCAAATGATAGGCTGAAACTTAGCACCAACAGGTGCATCTTGCTGATGTCTAATAATCCTATAAAATATAATTTAGTTTGACACTAATTACCTTATAGAATCCATAATGCCTTCCAGGAATCTTTATTTTCGCTTCAAAATGCTCATAGTCATATATTTAACAATATATTCTAGATTGCGATAAAGCCCAATGGTCTATAATTTCAAATGTTTTCCCTTCTCCTTTTAAAAATAACAGCAAATACATACCAGCCACTCTGCATCAAGCATTCACAGGCATATGATCTCATTTAATCATCATAAAAAACAACTCTACCACACAGGGCCTCCTACTGCTCTGATTTTATAGATGACAGATGAAGTAACTAAGGCACAGTTAATTTAATTCGCCGAAGGTTACAAACCTAGAAAGTGGTTTGAACTAAGATTTGAACCCAGGCCATCTGGACAAGTGGTCTCTCATTCTTTGTGGCTATTTCCAGCACTGTCCTCATCATACCTGCAAATTCTTTCATTGCCTTCTCACTGAACCCATATTTCATGATGTCTTATCCCATCTGCAGTCCATATAACCTATCTCTGTTACTTTTCTTATCATACTACCTCATTAAAAGAAATATTCACTATCTTAAAAGAGATGAATATAATGAAATGTTTCAAAAATGAGAAATCAATCCTGATGATACAGTTGCTGTGACTCTTATCCAGATCACTGTCATAATTTCTTGGCAGTTAAAATATAGAGGCAATTTG
Source organism: Loris lydekkerianus (assembly GCA_963574355.1). Classification (NCBI taxonomy): domain Eukaryota; kingdom Metazoa; phylum Chordata; class Mammalia; order Primates; family Lorisidae; genus Loris; species Loris lydekkerianus. The sequence goes on from CAUYPK010026768.1 coordinate 25,150, forward strand.
TAGACTCCCATTAGCTGATAAAAGAAATATGAGTTTGTCACAGAAGATACAAGTTTTCCATGTAAATTGTCTTATATGGAAATTCATACAAAGGTTCTAAGTAGTGGTGAACAATATCCTCAACCTGGCTTTTGCAAAAGCAATTGCTGAACTTATTTAAGTTTTATTATGGAATCTACCATAAAATCTAAACATAGCACAGAAATATAATTCAGAATGTTAGGTAAAATAATCCAAGCAGATAATCTTCCTAAGATCTAATGTAATTAAAACAAGATTAGAAATTCCAACAAGTTGGAGATTGTTTTTATTTTCATTCTAACTATTTATGGATATATAATAACTCTGAAAACCAGATTTGCACATGGCAAGATTAATATAATACCTTAAAAATTAAGGTGCTTAATGTGTATTTTTGCCTACATATGAATACTAAATCCCTGTCTATATGGACAAGGCTATATATGGTCAAAGCCAGAATTCTCAGCAGAATAACATTTTGAGGCAGTAACCAGTCAAGACCCAAAATTTCTGTATCTTGGGAATCCTTATAAGATGTTGATGTTAATATTAGCAGCTAATTATATAATACTAGAAGGATCTGCAATTGAAATAGGTTAGACATTTTTCTAAGAACTTAACTCACATTAACACATTTAATTCCATAATCACCTATTAAGTAGACAGTATTTTCTTGTAGATGAGAGAACTGAAATACCAATACATTAATTCATTTATAACACAAATCTTGGATTCAAACCCATGCCCACCATCACAATATACTATCTTGTATTAAACACGCAAACTTATATAAAAGGCAATTTAACAATACTATGAAAATATAAAAGGAAGTCCCCTTATTAAACCTAGTCTATCTTTAAGTATTTTTCTTACAGATATCCATTTCTCATCCTATACTTTCAATGATCCAATTTATGAAATTAAAACAACAAAAATGAGACACAGTCTAAGAGGTTAGCTAAATGAAAGAACATACAAATTATAAAATAATACACAGCCATTACAAAGAATAAGGTAAGGGATAAGAAAATATATACTGACAGGGAAGAGTATCCATGAGAAAATAATAAGTAAAAATAAACATGTTGAAAAAAAATAGGCATAGAGGAAGCATATATTCAAGTGTATTCTACGTACACTATGGACCCATAACACTCCATCCACATCCAGACCATATAACGACATACAAAGAGTTAATGGTTACCCTGAGTTGTTGTATAAAAATACATTAAATAAGGAAATGTTACATTTTCATATACTTCTGTATTTAAAAGTATAAAGTATGAATTTATAAAAAGTATAAATTTACTTTCATCTTAATATTGTATATTTATGCAATTTCTATATATTTCTATAATTTATACTATATGCATATATTATAAAAATGATATAATTATTCATGGCTAATTTAAAAGCTCCAAAACAAAACAAAACTGTATACTCAAACAATAAGAGAAACAGTAATATGCCTTATACTATAAAGTGCAGTTGAGAAAAATAAAATATAGGAAGATTGAATTTTTTCCAAAGCAAACATTACTCATCATTCAATCTGAGTCAGAAAAATTCTTCAATGTTATTTTCACAAACTAGTCTGAAATGACACAGCATCCAGATCTATCTGCCAGAAGGAATTAGTTGTGAAATATATCTCTAGGTAATTATATAAAATGACTTTGTTATATGGAATTACTTGATTCTGCCCACTTAAATGTTGAAGTCAATGATGCTTATTCTGTCACAGCTAATAATTTCTTTTCTCCTGACTATAGGTGGACAACAGCATCACCTTTTCAATAATTCATTGATTTAACAAATATTTACCAAGTACACACATATACCAAAATGAAATACAATTAAACATGCCATCACCATCCCTGGAGACACTTATTCTCCAGTTTACTACAGTGGGGGAAGGGAGGCTTGCAAGCATTTAATTTACTTAGAAATAGACTTAAAATAAAAGGAAGGAGTCTAAGTCATATGTCTTCTTTCATATGCATTCAAAAAGCTAGTCTTGTCTACATAGAAATGACCCCTGTCTACCAAGAAGTGTTACCACCCTGGCTAGTGTGTGTGCCTGCTGCTGAACTTCCAGTGCCCAGCTGTGCAGGTGCTATATAAAGAACTCTTGCCGAAGGAACAAAACATGAACAACTGACAAGGGAGCTCTGACATATTTAACTTATTGTTTTCTGAACACAACTGCCTCTCCTCTTCTTCTCCAGAATCCTCTTTCTCATACTGGTTTGAATGAGAGTTGGCATATTTTTATAGCTACTGAAGAGCTTATGAAGGATGAGAAGAGGTGGCTCAGGCTAGGTACACAAGGAAGGCTGATGACTGATCTTCTCCATGATACATAAACCTACAACTCAAGAAAACACATTTTAATTACTTTGTGGTCATGATACCACGTGACGAGAGCCAGAGATTTGCTGGCAGCCCCATTCCTGTTCACGTCACAGTGCAGGGATGAGCAGACATGAGAGAGTTCCTGACACTTTCTTTCATTCTTTCCAGCTTAGGACCTGCTACTATTCTCCTATATGGCTGTGGCATGTGAGTCTTCCAAGAAGTTCTCCTTTTCATTAAATTGGTGAGATCGGCAGTCCCCACCTTTTTGGCACCAGAGATTAGTTTCTTGAAAGACAATTTTTCCACAGATGAGGGTGAGATGGGTGGGCAAAACTCAGGTGGTTATATAAGCCGCGGGGGCAGCTGGCAGCTGTAATACAGATGAAGCTGTTCCGCTCAACTGCCCGCTGTGCATTTCAGCTCCTGTTCCACGGAAGACAATTTTTCCACAGGGGAGAAGGTTGTGGGGAAGGGGAAGGCAGAGCTTCTAACAGACCATGGATTGATACCAGGAATTGAGAACTGCAGGGTTAGATAACAAAATGCTCATAACCAATGTGTTTATTATAGTAATTATTAAGCCCATATTGGTTCCTTTCACAGGGTATTTTTAAAAGGTACAGTCTATGTACTAAATGTTTATAAGTCAGATGTGAATTAGTCTAACTCCTTTAGAAGATGAATAGAAGAGCAGAAATTCTCAAAGCCACTTCTTCATCATTTGGCAACTCAGTTCTTAATGAATTAGAATCCTGACGAGGTAGAGTGTGCCCCTTCATTAAACACATACTTGATCCATTCAGTGGTAATACCTAAAATGTTACACAATTTTACAACCAGCCAAAGCTATACATTATCTGGTAGGAAAAAGTCTTTACTGAGACCTCAGTTTGAGGAATGACAAGTGAAGGAGCTCCTGATTCAGAGGCTTTGGAAAGAAGACTAAAGTTTTAAAAAATAGGAAGCAAGTGTCCTAAGATTTTAGAGACCCGACTCACCGGTCCCCCAGAGGCCAGCAGTCCATGTGATCTATTCATCCCCATTTCCAATTTGAGTCATGTAAAAAAATCAACCATAACTGTTTATACTAAGTCAAAGATCCCCACCCTGATTTACTGTATTCAAGCAACTATAATTAAATTATCTGCATAATTCTTGAAATATCTACATCAAGATTCATCCAATAAATTCTTGAGGCAATTATTCTTACATGTTTCTTGATGTACTATCCACCCTGATGTTCTCCAGGTTTTATAACCTTCTTTATCTTCCCTTCCCTTCTGGTCCTGCTTCTTAAACTATATGCTGGAATCAGCATTGTTTTTACCAGGGTGGAAAGCAAGCAAAATGGTGTCAACCTGCCAATGGTGTCAACCTGCCAATAACAGGCTCTGAGTCCCTTTAAGAAGGCAAATGAAGTATTAAAACTTAACCTTTACCTGGCCCAGGCATGGTAAACAATAAATAAATAAATAAATAAATAAATAAATAAATAAATAATAAAACCTAACTTTTGCCAATGAAAGATTCTTCATGAAATCAGACAGACCCTATTGCTCCCTAGGCTTCTTCAGTTCTGGTTTTACAAGTTGAGTTCTCCTTGCAATGAGGTTGGGAGCTCATTATGCTATAATACCACATTTTGATTTCAAAATAAGGAAAAATGGTTAACTTTGTTGTGATCGAAATATCTACCCTATTGTATGAAGGAACAAAACGTAAGAGTCGCACCTATTAGCCAACTGTAAATTAGCACTCACATAAGTCTTCCTTAGATTCTTCCCAGAGGTTGCCATTCAGCATTATTAAATCATGCCTAAAGATAAATTAGGCCAGATGTTGTTCTCTTATACTCGTTCAACTACAGACAACAGACTTTAGACCCATGAGGAATCAATCCTCCCAATGCAAGCTATTTATAGAAAAAGTTTTAGGAGTGCCGTTAACTACCCTTGGATTCATACATAAGACACAACTGTGCCTGCCATCAGGTTTAGAGAACCATAAGTAAATAAACATCTGGATAATCTGTACATATTCTGGACTAAGGGGGATATAAATCTTATCAGTAAAATGTGTCAGTTCCATATTACAGAGAATTAAAATAGGAAGATGAGGTTCTATTTTTGTGACCTTAGCAATTTAGAGGTGGCTTTATACCTTTAATAATTATATTTAAGTGGCTGCATTACCATATATAGGCTGGCATTTTTAAAAAATAATGAATTATCTGTGAGAATCAATGTCTCCTGCAGATAAATTATGCCATAATAAATATTAAAATTTATCATGGACAGGATTCTGCACTTACAACTAACTCCATCTTGAATCTGAGATAGAGACCAGGGGAAAATTCCAGGAAGCCTGGTGGTTTTGAGTGTTTGGTTCATAGCATAGAGCAGACATGGCTGAATACTGATCAGTCGAAGGGCTGGACACACATTGTTCATCTGGTCTCAGATGCATCTGGTCAACACATTCCTTGTGGTATGGAAGTCTGCAGGCATTCGAGACCAGTTTGCTTTTTCTTTTTTTTCTTCCTTTTCCAACATGAAGGGGTAGGGCTCAATGGGGAGTCTGTCAGCTGCCAGAAGTTTCTGTAGAGTATAACTAGAGAAGAGTGCAAAGTGGTGGGAAAGAGCCGGGGACAACTGAGCCCTCCACGGATGGGAAACACAGCCTAGAATTTCTGAGACAGAGGGGGAAATATAATCTGCTAGTGGGGGTGCTTTTCTACCAGCATTTCCCTAGGCAAAAAAAAAAAAAAAGGAGGGGAGGGAGAAAAGAAAAGAAGAAAGGAAGAAAGAAAGAAGCATTATTAGAGTCTGCTCTCCTCTTCTCGGTGCTGTGGAAATCCGGCCATAGCTTTTCACTGAAACACAATTTGTCTCCGCTTGGGAACTTGAACTCATTTAAAATGTCCAGGTTCCCCTTTTCTATCTCTTCAGCTATCTTGTAATTCAATTTCTTGTTAACAACAATTGTTCTACTCTTTCTGGTTAGAAAACTTTCCTCCTCAGTAGACAGACAGGGGAAGAAGCAATTTTGATAAGACAAAAATAGAAACAGAATTATCTTAAGATGGAATACAAGAGAATTTTCTCTGCAATGAAAATTCTTTATCATTTACCGGTTTAAAGTGTCAAAATAAAAATAGTAAGAAGGACGATTTTATGAATCAATTTAATGACATGGAAAAGGAAAATAAAAGAACATAACCTTGTTTGCCTAACCTACCCCAAACCATGTAATTATACATTTAGCATCCTATAAACAAAAGTAAAGGGTGCCCTAGATTAAAAACACCTGTTTTTCTACAAGGACTGTATCTGTCAGGAGAGGCAGGGATATACAACAGTAAATCAACCTCAAAATCTCAGTGGTTTGAAACAAATGCTCCTTTCTCATTCACATCTCTATGTCCAACCGAGAACCAGGTTAACTACAGTTCCACCTTGTCACCAGCTTTTGTGATCAACCCAACCAGGAAAGACATAAGGTGAATAAACACTGGCTCTTGAAAAGCTGCAGCTCAGTGGTAATGAAGCAATTCACATGGTCATGCCTAAGTTCAAGACAGCAAAAAATGTGCCACCTACCACATGTCCCTGAGAGGATGAAATGAATCATGCACCAACCTATTGATAAGAAAACATCTAGCCACCCACGTATTAAAAAGAGAAAGTTTAAAAAAAAAAATTTAAGAAGACAATTTTTTCTCTGCAGACTTTATCCAACATAAAGATGGATGCATAAACTTAACTGGAAAAATTATAACAAACACTGAGTTTCTTTAAAGTCCTGCTATTTATTTCCACATCATTTATTTTTCTGGATGATTCCGTTCATGGGCAAGTGTTGCTCTTTTCCCTAGAACTATCTAGTTCTAACTATCTACCTATTTACATACCACTGTCAGCCCTGAGAGTATGAGAGAGAAAATTTCATAAAATATACAGTGGGTAGAAATGACTAAGAAAGGGCCTCATTCCCCACTAAAACTTACAAGTGAAAAAAACACATTTATAAAATGCATTTTCTATTACTATGAAGTTTAGCTCAGGAAACAGTAAATCCTGAAAACAAAAAAAGTAGAGTGATGGCTCGGTGCCTGTGGCTCAGTGGTTAGGATGCCGGGCACATAGACCGAGGCTGGCAGGTTCAAACCCAGCCCGTGCCAGCTAAAACAACAACGACAACCGCAACACGGTGTTGTGGTAGGCACCTATAGTCACAGCTACCTGGGAGGCGGAAGCAAGAGACTCACTTAAGCCTAAGAGTCGGGTTGCTGTGAGCTGTGACACCACAGTACTCTACCGAGGGCGACATACTGAGACTCTGTCTCCAAAAAGAAAAAAAAAAAAAAAAAAAAAAAAGAAGAAAAAGAAAAAAGTAGAGTCATTAGAAGATTAAAAGGAAATTCAATGTCTGTACTTATGCACTAATTTTTCTTTTTCCTGCTGGAAATCCATCTATTCCTATTTAGTTACTGGAACTTGGTTTTGTGAGACAGCACTAGCCAATAGTGACAAGGGAGACATAAAAATTGGAATCAGGATAAAAACAAAAATTAGGGGATAAAATTTTGGTTTATGTTGAATAGTTGTCTACATGTCTTTTTCTCATTCTCTCATTAAAGCTCCTGGTGGATCTGGACTAAATGTGTTTTTCTCTTTACACGGAGCAGCAACTCTGCCCAGCACTGAGCCTGAAAATACATTACGTCTTAGCATCATCCGCCTTTCAGCCTCCACAAAGGAGAGGAAACATATTTTTTTAAAGAGGGAAAAGGAGAGGAAAACTTTTCTAAAGCTACAGAGCTTTGACATTCGGGATCTGGGAGAGGGGCCATCAGATGAATGAACAGGAGACGGCAGCAGGAGGATCGTGACGTCCATAGAATTCCACATGAAACAAGGAGTCATTCTCTGATCCTGACCTTACATCAACAGTCAGAAAAAAATGAACGTGGATTCACTCGAGGAGAAGAATATTTTGCTTTGTTTTGCTAAGTTAATATCCTCCAAGGGACATGATTAAGTCAGGGAAGAAAACTTGGCATTTTAGACAGGGAATAAAAATAGTTACTTGCATCCAGAAAGTACCTGAAAGCTTCACAGAGAAAGACATATGTTAGTGCTAAGCCCTCACTAGGACTCAGATCCTGAATTGTGTTAAGCTACATTATAAATATTACATATAGGCTATTCATATATAACTCTAAAGAAACTTTTCTGTGGGGGAAAATAGAACAGAAATCATCCTTGGTAAATTCCAGCCCCTAAATCAGGAAAGTAGGTGTTAGTAGAAACAGAGCAAAGAAATACTTAGGACCTTTGCAGTGATTGCCTTGGCTTTAATATGTTTTTAGTGCAAAAAAAATACCATAAAAAGTATATCAGAACTAATAAATGAGAAAGAACCTACATTATTAGAACACTTAAGGTCTAGAGTGCTAAAATCAGGCAGACCAGATTTAATGAGCTGAGTAAGTTAATTTACCCTCTCTGTGTAGCAAAGGCATTGGCATTTACAATTTGGTTTTCCAGCATAATTTCTATCTGCCTTTTATTAGTGCCTTTGTGTAATTTTTCTGTGCTCTATATGATCCTATGTGGCAGTCAATCAAGTTACCAGATCCTGGCCATGGCTGTTGGTACAGGAATGGGCACACGAACCAAGCCAGGACAAAGTAAAGTCTTCCCTGGGACTGGTATTAAAAAAAAAATGAGGTGAGGCGAAGTGAGGAGAGGCAGGAAGAGGTGAAGGAGGAGGAAGAAAGGTAGGAGGAGGGAAGGGAGGAAGAGAAAGGAAGGAGGAGGGAGAGGAGGAGGGGGAGGGAAGGAGAGACTGAAATTCTCCCCAGGGTAACGTGGCTGAGCGTGGAGGACACAAATCTGTGCTGCCTGTGACCATCTCATCTTGTCTGTGATATGGACAGAATCCTGCCCACAGGAAGAAACCCAGAAAAAACAAAGACAAAAGACAGAGAGAAAGCAAATAGCTTGATGACATTTTCTAAGTCTTTACATTCACCTACAACTGAAGACCATTCTTGGAATTCAGTGTTATGTGAGCCTTTTTCCATAAATTCATTTGAGTTTAATTTATTTCACTTCCAACTAGGAAAAACTTAGATATCTAACACACACTCTAAACCTCAATTTCTTCATTTGAAAAATGTAGATAATACAAAATGCTTCCTATGTTTCTCATAGGATTAACTGACATAATGCATATAACAAGTTTAGTCCAGCATCCGGTATTTAAGTAAAAAGTAATTGCTGGCTCTTCTTAGCCAGTATTATTAATTAGTGATAAAGGCATTATTATACTTTAGTAATAGTTATATATATATTTATATATATGAATATATATATATATATGTGAATATATATATATCGATATATATATATCGATATATATATATATTTTTTTTTTTTTTTTCGAGACAGAGTCTCATTTTGTTGCCCTCAGTAGAGTGCTGTAGCGTCACCGCTCACAGCAACCTCCAACTCTTGGGCATAAGCAATTCTCTTGCCTCAGCCTCCCAAGTTGCTGAGACTACAGGCACCTGCCATAATGCCCAGCTATTTTTTTGTTGCAGTTGTTATTATTGTTTAGCTGGCCCGGGCCAGGTTTGAGCCCGCCAGCCTCAGTGTATGTGGCCAGAGACCTACCCAGTGAGCTGCAGGCGCCACCATAATTATTTTTAAGATAATTGATATACCGTACATACTCGAGTATAAGCCGAGTTTTTTCAGCACAAAATTTGTGCCGAGTTCGGGTTTTTCGGCATAAATTTTGGGTCAAAAAAACTCGGCTTATACTCGAGTATATATGGTACTAAGACTACTCCATCATTTTATCAGATTCCTAGATTCCTATATTCTCTAAGGAGGCTATGACAATAGTTTATGAATATTTTAAATACATGTATAAAGGTGATTACTCACTGTGAGAATGTCCAATCTGTGTTGTAATCAAGGTATTAGAAAATTCTTCTGATTTAGAAGTCAAATAAACACTTTATAGATCAATGTATCTTACTATTCATAAAATCAAACAAACAAGAAAATTACTTTGAAGTAGCTGAATTTCTGCTGTATTGCACAACTTTTAAGTTTACAGAGAAGAATCTTATTTGGGTTCTAAGGATTTTTTAAAATTAATTAACCAAAGACCAAGTCTCACATCTTACTACTTTGTTCACATGCATGTAACGTATTAATGGCAAACACTGATTATTTTCTAGTGCTACTAACTATGATGACTAACAAACTATCCCAATGAAATAAAGGTGCCAATAGGAGACGAGCAGCTGAGAGTAGGCATCTTCAAAATCTGTAAGTTATCCAATTGATTCTAGAAAAATTTGATCCCTTTCATCCCTCATCTAGATTTTATAGTAATAATTCAGCAACAACACACAAAACTAAATCAAGACAACATAAATTTAATGGAGAAGCCCTTCCATTTCCACAGATCTGTTGAAAACTTTTATAGACTTGGCTCTATCAACTTCTCTGAAAAATCTTCTTTGACTTATCCACTTAATTCAACTATAATCAAAAGCAATTTAATATGAGGCAGAACGGTAGGAACTTGGAAAGCAATTATAAACAAGAAAGAAACAGCAAATTATAATACATTGTCACAACTACAAGGTGCTATGGGAACATACAAAAGCTTCTCAAAGGAAACTGAAGCTATGAAAAGGCCTGGGAATCTACGAGATAAGCAGTAGAGGGTGGGAGGAGAGGCACTTACAAAGAGAAAGTACAAGGTGTATAATCGAGGAGCAGTATGGACGGCAGGATGAATTCACAGATCTAATCACAGTTAACAGGACTGGAGTTTATACTGCTGGTGCAGAAGTAAGCAATGGGACGGAAGAACAAGGTAAAGGACAGAACAAAGGTTTTGAAACAAGCAGAGACTACACTCATGGAGTAATGGAAAGCTATTGAAAGGTTTTGTTCTTGGGTATTCCCCATTGGCTCTTCCAGATCCATTTACTGTTCTCAACCAAGTCTGTACCCCAGAAAGCTGACACCTGTGAATTTCCTCCACAGAGTTCCCTGGCCTCTGCCTTTGGGATGGTTTGGCCAATAGGAGACCAAAGAATGAAAGGAAGGCAGAGTCAGAACCTGGGTGTCACAGCCCCTCCTATGTAGGAGAAAGAATATGCCCCACCACCTCAGCCCACAAGCCTTCTCCTGCGATCACTGACCATACCATCTGCCCCACCACCTCAGCCCGCAAGCCTTCTCCTGTGATCACTGACCATACCATCTGCCCCACCACCTCAGCCCTCAAGCCTTCTCCTGGGATCACTGACCATACCATCTGCCCGACCACCTCAGCCCGCAAGCCTTCTGCTGTGATCACTGACCATACCATCTGCCCCACCACCTCAGCCCGCAAGCCTTCTCCTGCGATCACTGACCATACCATCTGCCCCACCACCTCAGCCCGCAAGCCTTCTCCTGGGATCACTGACCATACCATCTGCCCCACCACCTCAGCCCGCAAGCCTTCTCCTGCGATCACTGACCATACCAGCTGCCCCACCACCTCAGCCCGCAAGCCTTCTCCTGGGATCACTGACCATACCATCTGCCCCACCACCTCAGCCCGCAAGCCTTCTCCTGTGATCACTGACCATACCATCTGCCCCACCACCTCAGCCCGCAAGCCTTCTGCTGTGATCACTGACCATACCATTGTACTGGCCCCTCCCATTCTGATTGGCCTTCCTCCTCTAATAGAAACAACCTCCTGGCATTATTATCCCTGATTTGCCTTTCTCTTAATCTTTTCCTTCATGGTGCCTTAACTTTCTTCAATCACCCCTTTAAGAAGATATCGTCTAGTCTCTATAATGACTAAGTGGGACTCAAGGGAGTCGCATGAACCAGTTTCACATTTAAATTAGTGGTTATAAATACCGTAAGAATGATTCTGAGGGGAGGCAATTTACAAAGTTATGCAGTTACTTGGTGAGAAGATGGAAGCTACTAGATCCTAATATTAACTGGCAACTTACAACATCAGATACCGTACAAAGTACACAAAACACATTATTTCACTGAAATACCCTAACCATCTTTAAGGTAGATGTTATTATTATTTCTTTAATGGAAAATGGAATTAAAATCATGGGAAGTTAAATAACTGGACCGAGGTCAAATGCATAGCAAGTGGCAGAATTTGGACTCCCTGACTTTTAGGCCTTCCATTAATCTACACTGTTTTCCTAACCTATATATATCCTAAAGTAAGGCAAATCGTGGAACTGAACATAATATTTATGGATAAGAATTTGAAGGGCTGAAAAAAAGGATATAAAACTGGCAGAACTCAGTGATTTACTGGATACAAGGGGAAAAAATAGAAGATATTAACAATAACAAGAGGTCTACAGATAGAACAGCTGTGAAAGTGGTAGATTTCACTGAGAAATGAAAGAAATAGAAGACTTGCTTGATGTAGGAAGTGGAAAAGAGATAAGATGAGGTATTCAACTTTAATCTTGTGTACTTCATTGTTGCTAAGAAAATAGTAACAAATATTGCAACTACAGGAGATGAAGGGGCCACAATGGCCACTGCACTCAATGGGAACCTAAGCAAGATTTGGGACCTAAAGTCTGCCAGTTAGATGTTCCTGCTTAGGAAGTTGTATCTTGAACAGGGGATGCAAAGATAGTAGATTAATACATTCATGTCACATAGGCACCAATGGCAGAGATCCATGTAAAAAGCACTGAGTCACAGAGGTGACCTTTACTGATGGTAGTGGTGCCTATCCCAATATCCAAACTAGACTACCTTGGAGCATAACCTTGACAGTGTATCTTTGCTCCCCATCATCTAATGATCTGTGATTATTTTTCAAGCCTGGCTCTCCATATACCTCCCGATAACTGTATGAACTATTTTATAGCCTCCAAAACACTCCCTCCTTTTTTTTACTTAAGTTAACAAGAACTATTTTCTGTTGGCTGAAATTCATAATCCTGGCTGATAAAGCCAATATACTAATCATTACATTCTGTTTATAATTAGGGGGATACTTTCCCCATTATTCTTATGCCATTTCCAATCTATAGATAGATAGGCTAGATATATTAGATGTTGAGAAGACTCTTAGAAGACAACAAAAAGTCACTGGTAGGGATACAGGCAGTAAATTCTATACCATTGCATGATTCACATTTTAATATGTAAAAAGGCAACAATTAAATTATATTGCCAATATTAAGTAGAATACAAATCCTCCAATACACCTAAGACAGAGTATTAAAACTACAGAATTCCAAGGATAAGGAAAACATCTAACAATTGTCAGATTCAAAGAGTATAATACATCTTAAAGAATAACAGTTAAACTCGCTTAAACCAGGTGTCACATCCATCCATACACAAACATAATGATAAAACATTTTCAAAGTACTAAGGATAAAAAAACTGTCAACTGAGGACTTTTATAACTAGCTAAATTATCATACAAATGCAAATGCAATATAGAATCTCTCTCTCTCTCTCTCTTTTTTTTTTCTAATAAGTTCCTTCAGGATTTCTTTAATGGAACATGTGCTGAGTTTTGTGAGCTTTGAGATCTGTTTTTGAATTGTAACCCATACATTTGGGGGTTAATGCTTTAAAAGGATTGGTTTCATCACTTTTATAGCCAATCTTGGCAATTCAGATTCAGGAGGATAGAAAGGATTTCAGAAAAAGGTATGGATAGAAGGAGAAGATATGACCATGCCTTTCTAATTCTTATACTTTCACGTGAGTCCATATATCAAAATAACAAAGTTGCGTAAAAAAAAAAAGATTGTTTTAAAAAAGGTGAAGGCAAAAGAAAAATATTTTACTATAACAAATACTAAAAACATTTACTACTGAGAAATCTTGACATTTAAAAAAAGTTATTAAAGGAGGCAATTAAAAAAAAAGAGGGAGTGACATAAGAAAGTTGAACAGAGTTGATACTTTGATAAATTTAATTAACTCATGTTTAAACAATGTATTATCTTTTAAAGGACATAAAATAAGTCTAAAGCTGCACAAATTGCCACAAGATGGGCGGGCTTGTATGATATATAATAGAACATGCTAAATCCTAACAGGCTTGGAGGCATGTACCTGTAGTCACTGCTACTGGGGAGGCTGAGGCCAGGAGGATGACTTGAACCCAGGTGCTTGAGGTTGTAGTGCAATAAAGTGTACCATCCATGAATAGCCACTGCACGCCAGCCAGCACAGTGAAACGAGAGAGAGAAAGAGAGACAGAGAGAGAGAAATCTGCTAAGCTCTGTATATTACTAAAAAAAAATGTTTAAAGCACTTTTTAAAGTGTTGCCAATATTGAAAAGAACTACTCATAATCTGCTGGACTTTGAGGCACAAGTTTTTAAGCAGAGGAATGATTCAGTAAGATCATATCTGTTCTAGAAAAATAAATACAGCTTCAGTGAGCTGAGAAGTGTAAGATCTATTCTAGAAGTGTAAGCTGTGTGAACACAGCTTCAGTAAGTTGAGTATGATTTGGAAAAGAGACCAGAGGAAAAACAAAACTATTTAAAAGGTCAGAATAAAGTAAAATGTAATGAATGAAAGGAGGAGGAGCTAGCTAAATGTGAGCTGTATTTAGAAGACAGAATAAAACACTTCCCACAGACACCGTGCTTTCTAGGTACACATAGTTAAGTCTCTCCCAGACAAGAATGCTGTCACATTCTTCTTTGTGTGCCCAAATCATGACACATTTGTGGGAAGTAACCAACAAATGTTTAAATGAACAGGATAAATTTCATTTGAACTGCCCACATACACTGGGACAAATGATGGGAACTGTTAACATAACTTGACGTTCAGGCAAGAGATGAGGGTTGGCATTCCTCACTATGTGACAACTGGGCTGGGTGAGGGGCTGGAGGACAGCGAGAGTAAAAAGGGAGGTGGCACGCAGAACCCTGAAACACATCAATACTAAAGAAGCAACTAAGAGAAGCGGAGTTTCAAGTGAGCAGCAAAGAGTAAAAAAAGTCATGAAAAGGGAATAAGGGGACTATCAAAGAAGTTTAATTTTAAAAGATATAATCAAATGTCTAGGATTGACTGAAAAGAGACAAGAAATTAAACAAAATATTTAGGACAAACATTAACACAATATCTGACTGCAAAGTTTTGAAGATATAACACTTCTTTAAAGGAAGGCAATTTTCCTATAAATACGTTTTAAGCCGAGGGTTTATCAGTGCATGTGGGTGGCAGGGAGCAGAGGCTCATGAAGAGTCCTGATGGTCAAGACAGTGACTCAGTTTTCTGTGGCTGTCAACAAGGTTTTGATATGTGCACAAGTTATATACACAGTCATTTAATTTTGACATTAAAATAACTAAGAAAAATAAATAACAGCCTCACTATATCATGACTCAGGATGAATGAGCTGGAAAAGAGTCAATCTCTGCTTCCTTAAAACTGTTAAAATAGGTTCTAGTACATTACAGCTAATGAAATCTTATAAATGCTATTTATCTTCTGAATGAAGTCAAGAGGGTCAGTCCTACCCTCTTCTTTAACACATAGAAAATTATGGATTATTGACTTTCTGATTTACTCAGAAATAAACTGTTAAATAACAATTGCATAAAATAAAATTAGATACATGTTCTTGCCCCAAAATACCAATTATAGTATTATTATAAAAATCATTATCTAGTTTTTCCTGGACCAATGTATGCCAGAGACATGCAGAATAAACCCATGGCAAATGATTGCATCATAAATTAAATTATACATGTATATATTTAGAAAAATCTTACAGCTGCTAAGCCTGACCACTAAATATTAATTGCACTGCCTTGGAGAGTTGCTCAGGTTCTGAAAGTTCCACCAAAGCTAAATTCTTGGATGTTGTTTAAGTTATATATTTCAGCTGTTAAAGTCAATGTTCTGACAAGCCCCTTGGCTCTAACCCCCAGGCATGAATTTGCCTTAAAACTACAGAAGAATATGTCAGAGGGCTATATGTCAATCCACTGGGAGAACGGCCTATTCCCAATTTAGTGTTGTCAGCTGCTGACATTAAAACCAGCAACAGTTAATTGTTACCACTTTAAGTGGAATACTGAGGGAAGAGGAGAGATAGGTGTCTAAGTTCAGGCTGATAAAGCTGTTAATTGCTACCCTTTTGTGTAGATTTGTTTAATAATGAAAACAATGTGGCTAATCATATAATGTTTCTATTTGTTCCCTAAGGGCTCTTCAGGGAAAGTTTCAGTCAGGGCTAGATTTCAGCAGCTACCAACTGTGCAGAGACAAAAGCAAAACAATCAAGGCACTCAGTCCTGGCAAATAGCTGTAAGTGGTCCTAGACAGATGCCCCTCCTCCTGGCCCTATCAGGAAGGAGCCAGGCTTTGCTATTAACAAGCTTTGAAAAGAAAAATTAAAGCTGTCAAATGAGATAGTAATAACTTCATGCATAATTTTGATTCTGGGGAAGAGGGGAAGGAGGGAGGGAGGGAGGGAGAAACAGGGAGAGGGGAGAAGAGGTGATAAAAGAGGGAGGAAGAGAAGAAAGAAGAGAGCAGACAAGAGAGAGGAAAGAGGCAGGAAGAGGGGAGCTAGAGGGGAACCATGCAGGCCAGCAGAACGTCTGGCGGGGCTTGGATTCTCCCCATGCCTCCATGCAATACATCATTTAAATTCACATCAGTTAAAATGCCCATGTTGTTTTTTAAAAGTCAGAGAGGCAGCACTGAATTAAATATATCCTGTCCCTCCCTTGCATTTTTATAGACAAAATGATGATATTGGATGTGGCATTAAACACTGTTATAGGCAGTTCCTGAGATAATCCTAGCTACCTACTGATCTCATGAGGATATTTCAGGGAAAAAATGGAGTATGCTATATTAAGTCTTCTAAAAATACAATGTAAATTATTTACTGCTTTTTACATTGCCTCATTTGATAAAGAACATCAGACAGAATAAAATTGTGTCATTTATTTTTGTTTGGAGACTCGTTAGCACCAAATAATGGTAGCATTCAGAGATACCCCCACCACTGGTACACCCTCTATCACTGTACAAATAGATAAATGAGAGTCATTTGGGTTTGTGCTTCTGTGTGTAGGGGGTGGTGTGTGTTTAATTTCCCTTCTACTACCATCTACTTCACCATCCCCATGCTACAAGTCACTGCCTTAAAATGGTTTCCAAATTGCTCTCCAATCTAATCACAATTTAGTTTTCTATCTTATTATGGTGCCCCCTCTAAGTCTCCTAATATTTCTAGACTCACCTGCTCATCACCCCGGAACCTCTCCAATGCCTAACATCGCACCTTTGCCAATGTAGTTCTCTCTTCTTAGAATGTTCTCTTCTCATCATCTGTTTAAACATACTCACATTTCAAGGCCAAACCGAGTTTCACCCAATACATTAAGCATTCCACAATCACCACACACCACACAGCTCCTCCCTTCTGTAAATCTGTAAACTAGCACCTGCTTGATCATTCATGTGTCACCTCCAGATGGTGTCTACTCAGTCATCCTCTGCTTCTCCTTGCTCCTATAGTGAACTTTATACTCTTTGAGAATATATATCTTTGTATACTCTCCAGCATCTGAACCATATAGGTACAAGTCTGCAAGATGTTTAAGGGCCATGCTGCACTTCTCCGATGCAGGTCACTGAAGTTTTGAAACTTTCACATTATTAAATGGTGAATTTGGTTCATTTATCAGTTATCTTTTCTGCGGTGAAATTTCCTTTACAGGTACAACTCTACAAGTCTAAATGCCATAATGCACCAAGAAATAATCAATTTCTGACATCTAAGGAATCATCTACTACCAAAGAATGTTTCAAAAAATAAAAAGATTGAAGAAACACTCAGTTTTTAAAATTCACTTTCAAGTCGGCAAAAAATAAACAACCTAAACATTGGTTCTAAAGTTCACATCACCCATTATTTCAAAAATATTGTTTTCCCAACTTGAAACTCACTGTCTTCCCAAATAGGCATTGAGATTGCTAAACCCTTTCCTATCTTTTAAATTACAAAATGCAAACATAAGTTCCATATTTGAAAAAACAGAAGAGAGACATGAAGAAATGATACTACGTGTAGATTAAAGAAATCAGCTGACTCAAACTAAATGAAATCATAGTGATTCAAAATAAAACACCATTTTCAAAAATACACCATTCAGGGTGGTGAGCCAATAAGCAATGCCACAATGATGCTTATGTACACCTCTGGGGGGACCTCAAACCACAAGTCAAAGTTGTTTCAACTGTTAAGGATATCTGATTATCATCTCAAACGTAAGCACCATTAGCACAGTGAGAAAACATCAGAAGCAGCACTAACACGCCCCCCTCACCTCCATGCTTATCATTACTGAAAAATTATATTTCTAAAATACAAAGACAAAAAGCAAGGCAAGTAGTAAATTAAGAATTATGGATTGTTTTCTATTTTAATAGCTACCAATACTAGTCACCATTACTTTACAGAAACACTAACATTTTATTTAGAATGTGAGGCATTAGGCAAAAGAATCTGCAAAAGATTCACAAAGATTTTGTTTACTTAATAAACTCTCTGTACTTAATTTTAATATGCTATTGTTTACCAAACTTCAATTTACTCAAAATCTTCAGTAACCCTGCGGTGGCATAAAGGAATATGTGTCCTCCTGTTTTCACCCAAGAATAAAGTAAATTTGCCATTTTAAATAAATTTACCCAAAGGTCACCTTGAACTACCAAAAAAGCTAAAAACCAAAACAAAACCCCAAAACCAACAAACTGATATTCATTAATTATATATAAACATATCTAAACCTCAAGTAAATAAATCAATCGTGTTACCAAGCACAAAGCTATTGAAATTGTGAAGATTTATTTTCAGGTGCCACTGAAACTAAACAAAGATTGTAAAGAATAAAACAAATAGAAGTAAACTTAGGGAACCAATTAATACACTCAACCATTACCAGCAGCACTCCCTATAGAACAAAGTGATGAAACTATCAAAAAGCACACTCAAAGCAACATTTTTGCATGTAAAAAAATTAACCTTGAATAAATATATAAATAACAGTACGTTCTGTGTTAAGCCAGTAACAAAGAAACCCCTTAGTGCAGTAAAACAAAGTCCTGTCAAATCCCCATTTTTTACAAAGAAGCATGAAGATCCTTTCACAATGGTTTAAACTGTATTTATAGTAACAGAGTGAAGACTTGAGATAAAAGTCAAAAGGATTAAAGTCAAAGCCCCAGCTCGACATGAGTTACGGTTTTGATTTTTATTCTTATTGTGGTCTACAAATATTAAGACAGAAGATACTTCCATGTGATTGCGGGATCCTCTAAGACTTTACAACCTTAGAAGAACAGATAAAACAGATGAAAATGCATCTGGTTTGGGAGCAGACTCCATATTAAATGGCAATGCGCAAAGTAACAACTACAACTGCAGAAGGCTGTGGGGGAGGGGACAATGCTAAGGGCTGAAATTTCTGCAACTGATGCAAGGCAGAAGGAAAAGAGAGAGAGAGAAAAGATGAAGTATTACTGTTTTAAAATGGCAGCCTGTTAATAATGACTGCATTCCTGAAAACACAGGCAAATTACACTACCATTCCTTCTTCCGTAAGCTAAGCAAGCCTACCACATACAAGCATGACATACTTCTAAGAGGAAAATGGTAGGGCTAGACAGCTGTGTCTCTATCTCAAATATATATATATATATATATATATATATATATATATATATATTTATATATATATATATTTTTTTATATATATATATATATTTTTCCCCCGAAATTGGTGCTCAAGAGTTTACAGTTAGAGAATATATACTTTGCTCACAAAGAAAAACAAACAAACAAAAAAAAAAAAAAAAGAAAAAAGAAAACAGGAAATTCTTAGTAACTCCTGAAAGAATTATTTATTATTCTTCCACATATATTTTTCTTCAAATGAATGCAAAGCTACATCTACACATAAGCTTTTGGTTACAGTTCAAAATATCTATTTCGCATTTCCTCTCCACTAATGTCCTCTCTTTTAAGAAAATGAAACAAACACACACACACACACACACCCTCCAGCAAGAGAGATATATTTTACATGCTATACTTTGTGTAAACTGAAAATTATTCTTAATGTTTATTTGAGTACTTTCTCTTTAATTCATGTAAGTACCACATATTGAGTTGCATATATTCTAACCATTCTTAACCTCTACTTTTGAAATAAGACACCTGGTTTAATATTTGATAGAGAAAAGTCTAAAAGTCCTTAACAACAGCAAAAACAGGGGGAACATCGTAAAATATGATAGTATCTAATATCAGAAATGCTTAAAAATGTTTTCAGAGTGTAAACTACTATAAATTACAAATGTACAAGTTATTTTATTAAGCATATTTCTTAAGAAAGCTCGAGTCCACATGCATTCATGTAATCATAGAAAGAACATAAAAAGTCACTATTACCCAAATAGATCAATTTCTCCTATTTTCACAAGTTAAAATTATCACAAGTCACTTTTACAAATCATGAGTTTCTTAAAAATGATATTTCCACTGCAATTACTTGCTATTTTGTTCAGCATTTTATTTCAACTGCCACATTTTGAACACACACACATTTGTACAACTACCAGGGGAAACATAACTTGAACCAAATTGAAAAATTACCATAACTACTAGTTCAATATGGCTGGTTAAAATAGAGACATCTGGTCTATCATTAATTCTTTTGTGTTGACTCCTAGTGCATCTTTCCCCATCAATGGACTTTGTGAGAGGAAAATCCAACTTTTAACAAAAAAACTGTGACTTAGAAATCTATTTCAAATAATATTAACAGAGCCATATAATGATTAGATCAAATAAAGCATAGTACTTTTGAAAACAGTAACATATACTGATTGAATTTAAATGACTAGCTTTAAATTCCATCAGAATAATGTTATTTATTAAATAATTCTCTGCAGATACAGCTAATTCATGAATCATTATTTTAAAATTGTTATGTCAACTCATTGTTCACTTGTTTAAAATATACACACTGAAGCTCTATAATAGTACTTGATTGCCACTACAAGGAGCCTGAATAATGCATTTTCAAAAGCCTTGCACACCCCCCACGCAATTCTGAATTAATGGCCGAGCAAACAATAAGTAATGTACTAGACTCCAGCAAAACTCAGCGATAACATCAATCTGGCATTTCCTTAACACTTACTGCTTACTTAGCACATATTCCTCACAACTAAGTTTTCCTCTTCCAGATGCAGTTCATTAGAGGATCACTCTCACCTGCCCATCCATTCACAGAAAGTGAGAGATGTAGCAATTAACACAATTACAGGTAAGGGGAGAAATGGTAACCTACACCGCTGCAAAATTAAGAGATGAAGAAAGGGAGCCTGACCACTTCAGCGACCATAACTGGATTGCAATTAAAAAGGACTTCTGTCACTTCTTCGTTGGGCAATAGGGCCAATTATCTAAAACCCTTTGCTAGAATCCAGAGACATACCAGAGAAGGCCCTTCAACCAAACTCAGATAATTACTTTTGACAAATGTTCTACTTGAGCATAACACAGTTACTCAAATGCTTTCTAAAATGACTACAGTTATAGTAAAACAATCTTTACAAAAGTCAACCCAATAACACGTCCTGGCACCCCACCGCCGACCCTGCCTGCTTCCAGCCTGCTTTCTTTTGGCCAATTTATAACAGATAAGTTGGTGAATAAATATTTAATTTCTGCAGCCAAATCCCTGAAAAGACTCAGCTTCGAATGTAAAGCCTTGCATTCCCGAGACACACTGTACAGAAATATGCATTAAAAAATCCGTTTACATCTGTTCTTTAAAAGAAGATGAAAAGAAAAAAAGAAAGAAAGAAAGAAAAACCCACACATATACATGCATCAAACCGAAGACGCCGACGCCCCTCTGCCAACCAGCATTTCTATAGAGACATTCTTTCGATGATTAAAACGTAAGCTCCGAAAGGTTAAAGAAAAGGAAAGCAGCCAAGTAACACCGCCCAAGAAGCCCGCGGTAAAACACACCTAGCTGTACACTCTTAATAAGCCCCCACGGCAAATGACACTGACCCAACTTCATCAAACACACACAAACCGACACACACATCCTCAAGAATTGCACACACGTGCACGGAACGTACACACAAACGTGGAGCAGAGCACAATACCTACAAACGCAAGCGAACTGGATCCACACTAAACACGTACGTTATCAGTGTGCATACATAATGCACACGACACGGCACACGGACACGCAGCCACCTAGCCCACATGCACACGCCCCACAAGTCCGTGCAGGACACACACCGTGCATGCACGTGTAAAATGTTTGAACTCACAAACCCCGAACCTACACACAGACTGTGCACAGAGTTATGGATGAAATTCCGGGGGGTGGAGGGGCCGGGAGGGAGTGGTAATTGCCACACAAAGGTCTCCGGAGCGGCAGAGAGGGAAGTGGAGCGGCGCCGAGCGCTGGGAAATTCACCGGTGGAGGAGGCACGGCCGAGCCTCGGGAGCGAAGTGCCGGGAGAAGTGTCCCGGGCGGTCCCGGGCGCGGGGCTCCGGGAGACGATCGCTGCGCCCCTCGGCGCGCGCACGCACACATCCAGGGGCCCCGGGCGAGCCCACTCCCGCGGAATAACAAAGAGCAGGAGCCGGGCGAGCGGGCGGCGGCTCGGGCTGCGGGGGCCGTCGCAGCCGCCGCGGGCCGGCGCCGGGCGAGCGGCGGGGTCGGCAGGACGCGCGGGCGGCGGGTGGGGGGCGGTACGTACCAGGCGGGCAGCCTCGGCCCAGGTGCGGTCCTTCTTCTTCCTCTTGTCTTTCATGTTTGCATCTCATTGATGGTTCTGATGATGACGTGGGGGATTCCACGGGGTGCTCGGGGTTCGGGCGCGGAGACAATGACCCAG
Organism: Loris lydekkerianus; assembly: GCA_963574355.1. Classification (NCBI taxonomy): domain Eukaryota; kingdom Metazoa; phylum Chordata; class Mammalia; order Primates; family Lorisidae; genus Loris; species Loris lydekkerianus. The sequence goes on from CAUYPK010026768.1 coordinate 47,547, forward strand.
TGACCCGGTGACCCGCACTTGCTCCGCGGGGGGAGGCGCGCGGGCGGCGGCGGCGGCGGGTGGGAGGGATGGAGCGAGGGGGTGGGGTGGGGTGGAGCGGGAGGGGGCGCGCGGCGGCGGCGGCGGCGGCGCGCGGCGGGCGGGCCGGGGGCGGGGGCGGCGGCGGCGGCGGCGGCGGCGGCGGCGGCGGCGGCGGCGGGGCTCGGGCCGGGGGCGGGGGCGGTGCTGGCCGGGCTCGCTCGTGCGGGGCTCGCGCTGCGCCGCCGCCGCGGCCGCCGCGGTGACAGCTCCGGGGATGCTCCGCTCGGCCCGCTCACAACAATACACTCTGACGTCACGGGGAATGGCGACGCGGCCGCACACTCGCCGCGCTCACACTCGCCCTCTCGCGCGCGCACCCCCGCGCACACTCGCCGCGCGCCCCCTACCCCAGCCACGCCCTGAAACCCTCGCGAGACCCCTGGCTCTCCAACCTAACCCCTGAATTCTCGGGGCGCTGCCAGCTCGCTGCAGGCTGCTCCTCCCCATTCCCCGCGTCCCGCTAGGGCCGAAAACCGCGGACACCGGTTCCTTTGGAACTTATGTAGGAGTCTGCCCCGCAACTCGATCCTCCGTCCTGTGCGCTCACACGTACACACTCAGACACACTCCGCACTGCTCCCCTCTGCTGGACTCCAGTAACCCTGTGTCTGTCTGGCTGAGTGGATTCCCGGAGCCTGTGGAAAGGTACAGAAGGAGCCTCTTCCGATACAGAGCTAATACTGTACGTACAACTTAACACACCACTGAGCCACGTACATCGTCTTAAACAATGCGAGACCCAAGAGCCATGACCGCGAATCAATGCACTGCCACACTGTACCATTAATTATTTTTAAATAGTGTATAGTCGTCATTCTGTAGAGTAAAACATGCATATGTAAACAACTGAATAGCTAACGCTTGCTTATTTTTAAAATTTATTTTTATAGTCTCTTAAGTTCCAACTTGGGAGATTCATGAAGAATTAGATTGGTATCCTTATTAGCACACTATATATATATATAAAAAGTGTGTGTTAAGACTTAAAAGTTTATTGCAACCTTTCCAACTTCTTACATCTCTGGTAGATTGTTTAGGTCAATAAAGTTATTGTTAAGTAAAGAAGAAATGACACTTTGACCCACACGTAATTACGTGTGTTTGTGTTGAGTATCTGAAAAAGGTCACTTGCACTGAATCAATTGTCTAAAATTATATTCTGAATATAATAATAATGGTATGTAAATGCTTTCTCTTGTCTTTCATACATGGTGTCTCATATTGTTCCTCAGAACAATGCAGTTAACTGTGTACTGAACAAATGAGAAAATGAAGCTCAAAAAACATGACAGTGTATCCAGGATATCTTGCTAAATCGGTTTTATGAGCTGAACTCAAGTCTTTTGACTCTGATCTCGTGTTGTTTCTAGTATTCCATACTGCCTGCTTAAAATAACTTCTCGTGTCTAAGAAATGAACATACCGCAAATGAAACGACATATGTCTAAGAATGAGACCAATTATAGTAAGGTGATTCCTTTGAGAGCACTGTCAACTGACTGAAGTAATAAAAATGTTTGATTACCAAAAATTAAGCACAGACAGTTCATAATCATAAAGAGCTACTTATGCTAATTCTTTTAAAATATTTGTTTTATTAATTCATTAGACTAAGAGAAAGCTATGCATCAGTGTAAGGAAATACCAAAAGATTATCTCCACTTTTTCTTTCTTTTTAAAAATGGATTTAGAGAACATGCTGAAGTTATCCCTAGGGGAAAATTTTACCCATGTAATTTGCATAATTCCATCCAGGTGTATTGTATTTTTACTTTACATTTCAAATATATTAAATTGGAATCACGTTCACATCTGCTTTTATTTTCAAGAATGCTCTTTATGGCTAAAGTAATTGATATATTTTCAAAGTATTTTCATTTTAATGTTCTTCTTCTACTCGGAAATACCTATTTTAAGCAATCAGACCGTAACATATAATTTGTTATTTTCTGTGACATAGTGCTTAATAAGAAGTTTTGAAGCCAGCTAAAGGAAAACATACATATTCAGTTATTCACAGAAAGACCAATTTCTGGTTATTAAAGAAGAGAAAATATATCATCCTACTTAAACAGATGTACACTAATGGTTAAAAAAAAAATAAAGCTATTGTTTATGCACCCATTCTCTGGTAGTCAGCAGAGTATACACATACATAACCAATATTGTGAACTGACTCTCGGATTCTACCTCAACTTTAGATTGCCTAATTATAAATAATCCACAGCAGGTAAGTCTGGGTAAAGCCTTGGCAAATAGTCTACGCCAAAATAACATACTTCACAAAGCACCAGGTTAGGGTAAGCCACCTTTCCAGGGAGACTGTTACTGTTATATTCCTTGCTTCCATATTTACCTCCGTACATTCAGCCATACTTTTCCTTATGACTCATTCATTTTCTCAATGTTTCTATCCAGGAGTGGGAATATATGAATTAATTACAGATCTTTTATAGTTTGGTGAATTATATAAATATATTTTTAAACATGAAGTGATATGCAAAATAAGACATGCACAAGTAAAATTATGTAAAAATTAATAGGAGAAACAACTCTCTGCAAGGGAGACTAATAAAGAAAGCTTTAGTAAAAAGAAGTCCTTTCAGGTGGGATTTGAAGAATGAGTAGGATTTAAACATTCACATTTGTAGGAGGAAAGCAAATGCAGTAAAGATGAGCTAGGGCAATTAAAAACTAGGAAAATATTCAAACAGTTGACATCTACCAAGCATTGCTAACATTCGGTTAAATTTATGTCAGATCATATGTATGTCAAGAACGCTTTCCTTAATTGAGGAGAGAGGTGGAGTAATAGCTCAGTACAGGCTCCTGTTAGAACTGCCTATATACCATGTCTCCTTTCTGAGTCCCTTCTCAATTATACAGCGATAGGGATTGTTCCAGAGTTCAGCTGCCACATAACAACACCTTCTCCGCCTTTCCCTGCTTTCCTCATTTCCGCTCTTGTTTTTAGTTCTGAATTCAACAGTCCTAATTGCTTTTGTACATGCCTCCCCCTATTGATTCCCCTGTATTTTCTTTATCTCTTGTAATATTATTTTTTATATTGCAACACATTTAACAATTGATGAAACTTGGTAAGAAATGTCAATTCACATATAACAGAAGAGAGGCGTTGATGTACTTGAAATGGCAAATTTCATATGAGTCTCCAGTACCAAGAGAAGAGAGATTCAAGAACTTAAGGACAGTAGTTGGTTTGCCATTTCTGTTGTCGCTCGGGAGATATAAGGTTTCACCACAGATCCCAATCAGGGAGTTCGCCAAACATTGGAAAGTTTAATTGTTTCAGGCAGGAATAAGGAGCTGGGATTGCTTCAGCATTCAAACGCCTGTTTATGTAGCTACCATCTACATGCCTGTCACAGGAGGAAGTCTGGAATAAATGGAAACCTCTTCCATTCCTCCCCCACATCTGCCCACCAGCAGGCACAGCACAGAGCAGAAGGTGGGGTGGGAAGGAAAATAAAAGACGAGAGAGAATGGAGGCAAGTGTTTCAGGGGAGATGAAAGAGGTCTTAGCTGGTCTTGACCATCAACAGGAGTCCTATTTCTAAAGCAGGCTTATTGTGCATAAGCTGGAAATCTTTGCATTCTACGAATAAAAATAATACTAATCTTAATACTACTTAATAATCTTATTTTTCCTAAACGTCTTTGGTTACTGATCAGTTAGGAGCTAACTAGTCCAGAGTCCATGAAAATGATTACCTTGTCTCCTTTGTCTGATGCCTAATTTCCAGCAGTAAGAAAATTATCTGTCTTAATCTATTAATCTATCTTACAGTAAATATTTACTGAATAAAAGTAAATGATTGGAAATTTAAACAATTGATTCCTTTCATTGCGAGTACAATGAAAATCCAGTGAATCAAGATAGATTAAAATTACATTGTTGGTAGCATTTTTTTTCTCTTCTATATTTTATTGTACAATTTGGAAGATATGAAGTATAGTGAAATAAAGCCAAATATTGATATTACTAATTGTGTATAATCAGATACTAGGTGATGCTCCTTGAGTCTAATGAATTTTGACCTTGTCTCTCTTATTCTAACCCTACATATCCTTTACCTTTCAAGGTTCTTGTTATCATTTAAAGTAAGTTTCTACTGTGAATATAAACATTAGCTGCACCCTAGGAATACATAGGAGTATTTAATAATATTGTCTGAAACAAATTTTATATAAATTTGGGATAGTTCTTCCACTAGGAGTAAGTTAGCTATGATCATTTTGTTTTTACGTGAAGTCCACAACAGTTTGACACTTTACAATTTTAATACACTATAATTAGGGGGATATGTGTAACCAAAAGAATAAAAGACCTGTAAATTTTCATTTGCTTCAAAGTTTTTCTGTAGTTGATTTTATTTGCATTACCACTGCATATTGTTTTCTTTGTTGTAACTGATTGGAGCTGTTTTGAGACTCATTCTGAGCTTTCTGATCAATTTGTTTTGATTACATTTCAAAGCACTAAACTAAACATAAAATTTTTCATGATACGTGCATACCCTTGGCAGCTGAAGTGTTCTTAAATAATGAGCATAAATAGAATAGAGTAGCTAAAAGTATATTCATAGTTTTCTTCTTTTCCATTTTCTTAAATTGCTCTTTTCTTTATCTCTCTACTTCCTTTGTGCAATAACAAACTCTGCTTCTGAGTAGAACCCTTCATTCAGGCATTTACCTTTCCCCCCTTTAAACCCTTAATTAGGCATAGAGAACACAGTCTGATTTATGGCCTAGCATTTAACAGGACTCACACTTAATCCATTACACAAAGAGGGATACATGTATTCCCCAACAGTACCACTCATTAGTTTATACAAAATGAAAAAAATAACCCACTTAGGGAATGTAAATACAGCTTTGCTTGATACTCTCTCCTTATGCAGATGTAGTGTGAGCAGAATTGCAGCATTTCAGTCTAACAGCTTTTTGCTTATTTTCTAAACTAAAAAATTAGATTTCTCTAGGTAAACTCTAATTCAATCCTACATTTAGTGGATAAAAAGGAAAATTACATGCTGCTGGATTCATCTTTATGTGCAAAGAATGTTCTTCGTTCACAAAGAGACTAGAATTCTGATTACAGTTACTGTCTCAGATGTGATAATTCAATGGACTCTTGGCCACATTACTGATATCTACTTCCTTCAGCTTCCACGTTGACCAGAACAGTGATTTCTGTGGGGTAGAACCCTCAGAAAATAATGTCAGAGTAATCACTGACACATGATTTATTCTAGTAAGTCTGCACCGAGCTGGTATGTTAAATTGTATGGTAAGGTGTATAAAGTGCACCCTTCGGGTGTCAGTCTAGTATGGAATTTCCTCTCCGTTCTGTGCATAGCACCAAAAGCTCAAAGGAAAATATGAGGCTACTCTGTACCTTTTACAAGGATGGAGTGAAGATATGGAGAGATAGGGCTCTTTTTGTAACTGAAGAATTCTTATTGCTTTCCTGTTGAGTTTTATTGCAGGGGACATGGCTAATCATCTTAACTAACACATTTCCAGGAACCATGGGGTGACATGATTGATTAGCCAAATAGCAGGAATAACTGGAAGATCTCTTAGGAGTCCATTGTGGCCAAGGAAATGCCATCCAATTGTCCACTGGCTATGTGAGTAGAGAAAAGGCGTGGGGGCCGGGGGAGAGGGTGGCATAGGAATTACCACCCCTACTGAGACCCACCTATCACTGGGAAAAAGCAGCAAGACTGTCTTTAAGAAAAAAGGGAACAATGACCCTGCAGTGTCTGAAATCTGTCCAGGATTTTCATAGCCCCGGTGAGGCTGGGGGCAGGGATGAAGCTAAGCATATTTATCTTTTGTGTGAGAATAGAGAGATCTAGAAAAATTGAGATTTTTGCTCACCCACTTCCCCTTTCAACCATTCTATCACATTTAGGCAAGTTATCCCCAAGGAAAAGGATCAAAGATAGTTATGACATTTAGATGTCAAAATAATGAATCATGCATTTTAACAATACCTGGATTGAGTTCCTGGTAGGAATTTTCATCAATGTGCATTTTTTTATTAGAAAATTCTTTCCTCTGGAGACTCTTCCCATTTTTCAGGCCAAGAGGTGATTAACTCTGTAGCAATCAAAAGTATTTGGGCCACAATATTTCTACCTTACCCATAATCATTTAATTTCCATTTCGTCAAACTAATATCCCTTCTTTTCATGGGCTTATTGCTATGTTCTCTGTGCATGCAAGGAGCATGGTAAAATTTATAAAATGTGTTTTGTTCTGATTTCTCTTGTGTAATTGAGATGTAATTACATGAAATAAAATGCGTAAGTCTCAAGTGTTCATTTTGATGACTTTTGGTAATTGTATACACCTCAGTAACTCAGTACTAATGCTTCCTTACGTCATTTCCAGTCATTCGTCACATCCCACAGGCACAACCATTGTGAGATTTCAATCACCCTAGAATAGTTGCCCCGTTAATAGACCTTTACTATGTTTTATTGCTCATAGCTCCTCTATTCATTTTTGTAATGGTGACTTGTGTATTTAATGAAGTATGACTTATACTTTTTTTCTTTTGTGGTTAGGGCTTTTCAGTATTGCCCAAGAAACATTTGCCTACCCCCACCTTCAAGAAAACATTCCCCTGTCTTCGAGCAGCTATAAGGGTCTAGGTTTTACATTTATGTCTATCATGTAATGATAATAAATTTTGTGTATAGGATAATATGGGGATTCAAATTAATTTTTTCATATGCCTATCCAGGTCTTTCTATATCTTATCATTATTATTATTTCTATTCATTGTATTGACTTTGCACTGTAATTGAGTATCAACTGAGCATATTTGGATAGATCTATTTCCAGCCTTTACATTTTATTACATTAATATTTATCGATTTGGTTATGCTTACACCATTAACAAACTATCATGGTACTGTAGCTTTACAGTGGCCTTAAAATCACATATGTAAATCCTGAAAGTTTCTTATTATTTTTCGGGATTTGTTGGATTTTCTATATCCCTGAATTTCCATGTAAATTCAAGAATCAGCCATTTTCACATGGATGACAGACATTTAATCTAAAGACCAGTTTAGACCAGTTTAACATTACAGATATATCAGTTTCAATAATGTTAATGTTAATATTCGTTTTGTAGCAACTTCTTTTTGTTAGCTATGTCTTATAATTTTTAATGTAGTACTCTTCAACATGTTTGCTATATTTATTCTCAAATTTAATATGCTATTTGGAATAGTACTTTAATTTGTTTATTTAATAACTGTCTATTAATGTATAGAAAAAGTATGAAATTTTATTATTAATCTCTTCTATAGCAACCTTAATAAACTCATTTATTGGTGTTATTATAGATTCAAACAGTGTTTTTGTATGTCCAATTATGTTGTCTTTCAATAATAGAAGATAGGTTTTTTCTTCTGATGATGCATTTTATTTCTTTTTCTTGCTTTTATTGTACTAGCTGGGACTTATGGAACAATCCTGAATACAAATGATGAGAGTAAACATATGTGGTCTGACAATCACATTCTCAAACTCATCCTAGAAAAACTACTGCTACATCTCTCATTGCTGAATATCATTATAGTTACCTTCAAAGTACTTCCCTTGGGAAGCTCTGCACCCATGCCAGTGCCTAGTCCACCCATCAGAGCAATTTTGGAACTTTTGAAAATGGCCATCAGAGTGGCTCACACCTGTGATCCTAGCAGTTTGGGAAGCTGAGGCAGAAGGATTGCCTGTGCTCAAGATTTCGAGACCAGCCTGAGCAACCTCATCTCTATGAAAAACAGAAAAACTAGCCAGGCATGCTGGTGGGCACCTGTAGTCCCAAGCAACTGAGGAGACTGAGTCTAGAGGATCATTTAAACCCAGGAATTTGAGATTGCTGTGAGCTATGATGACATGGCACTCTACCCAGGATGACTGAGTGAGACTCTCTTTCAAATATATATATATACACATATTATATATATATATATCATATAAAGTATCATATAATACAATATATTACATATTATATAACATACAATATATATTATGTTATATATAATATATTTATATAATAATATATATGTAATTATATATTACATATGTATGTAATATAATATTATTATATATGTATATATTTGAGACAGAGTCTTACTCCGTTCCATACAGTCATCATTTACTAACTAAAAGCCCCCTCACAGAGAGTGTTACATGAACTCTCCACATTTGCGCATTGGTGAGCTCCTTCAGGGACCATTTTTGCACACACATTTCTAATACTAAGATTTTTCTATCTGTTTATCAACATTTATGTTTGAAGCAATTACTATGCTTCTCAAAGTCAGCCAATGATTTTGACACACTGTTTGATGAATTTTTGCAATGTTTTTGTCTGTTCTGCTCATCACTGGCCACCCTGACCTCTATCCATCAGTGATGCTCTTTCCTCTCAGAAAAATGTTTAATTCATTCACACTCTGCCGTTTTCTTCACGGAATTATCCCCATCAACTTGGACTCACACGTTCCTGATTTCACTTCCACTCTTGCTGAGTTTAACAAGAAATTGAATGTTTTTTATTTTGTTGTTGTTGTTTGTTTGTTTCTCTAATTCAAGTTCCAACAGTCTCAAGACAGCACACAAAACACACAACAAGAATGGACACCACTCAGCAAGATAACCACCACATGTGGACATTGACATACCAAGTTTATGAAACCTTATGGAGCTGTTTGTGCAGTGCTGCCAACATTAGTGCAAGGTGGCAAGTTTGTAAACTTAATTGTCAGACCTGGATACTTACTCTGTTCTCAGCCCAAACTTCTGTATAAAGAGATTCATGTTTCACTTAAGTTTTATGTTAGTTGTATAGTTTTTGCAGATAGCCCTTATCTGACTGAGAAAGTTTTCTTCCTAAAAAGCTCACAGTTCTTTGCCTCTCTGATGATGATGAGGGATGAGGAGGTTTTTTTTTTAATAGCTTTTCCTTATCCATTGAGATGATCATAAAAATTTTCTCTTATGGTATTTTATTACATGGATTGATTTTCTAATGTTAACCTTATATTTCTACATTATCCCTCTTGGTCTTTTTAAAGTAAGTTTTTATATATTGCTGTATTCATTTTTCTAGTATTTTGTTGATGATTTTTGACTCTTACCTGCTTAGCGTGCAAGATCCTCCAGGCTCAGCTTATTTATCTCCTGCCCCCATTCTAATCCGATTTCTCTAGGAGTCATAGTTATTTTCTTAAAGAAGGTTATTAGAAACCAAGATCTAAGTGTTAGGTGTGCTTGTAGCTACTGAGATGTTATTTTCAGCTTTTCTCAGCTGACAGAGCAAGGAAATCTGTGTGTGAATACCAGCTAAAGTACCATCATTAGTCACTTCACTAACGATAGGGATACGTTCTGAGAAATCATCAGGTGATTTGGTCATTGTGAGAATATTATAGAGTGTTCTTACACTAAGTACATGGTATAGGCTACTGCACACCTAGACTATACAGTAGAGCCTATTACTCTAAGACACAAACTTATCAAACTGTCTTCCAAAGTGGTTGCACAATTTTACATTCCCTCCAGCAATGAATGAGAATTCCTATTCACTCCATAGCTTTGCCAAGAATTGGTATGATATGTTTTCCCATGTTTTAGGTGTTCTAATAGGTCTCTAGTAGTATCTCATTATTGTTTAAATTTGCATAAATGAGTATAAATGGTGTGGAGCATCTGTTTATGCATTTATTTGCCACCTGAATATCTTCTCTGGTGAATCAGTGAGTTCTCTGTGCAAATCTTTTGCCCAACTTTTTTTTTATAGTGTTGAATTTTGGAGTATTTTACATATTTTGGATATAAGTCTTTTAAAAGCTAATAGGTTTTGCAAATATTGTTTTCTAGTCTGTAGGAAACAATTCTCTCATTAGATTCCTATTAGATCTTTCTCAGAGTAGTATTAAATTTTAATTAAACACAATAAATTGTCAATTTTTCTCCCATGAGTATGATCTTTTTATTGTAGCTACAAATGCATCAACTCAAGGTCATGTAGATTTTCTCCATATTTTCTTATCCTTTATAGTTTTGCATTTTATATTTAAACATATAATCCAGTTTGAGTTAATTTTTGTGAAAGATATAAAGTCCATGTCTAGGTTCTTTTTTTTGTATATATGTGTCAAATTTTTCTAGAGGCATTTGTTGAAAGCTATTTCTTCTCCATTGAAATGCCTTTGAAACTTTTTCAATGATAATTTGAGGCACAATTGTTTAATACATGTACGTAGTTATGTCAATGTTTCAAAACAATATTAATGAGGTCAATGTTGAAGTTAAATCTTAGACAAGCAATTTGGACTCATACAAACATAGTGTTTTGGACATACGAACCTCTGCGTGCTGAGGGTGCTCCAGACTTCTTCCTCTATCTGTTGATTTTCAGGTATATGTCTTCGCTTGTAAAGAGAAAATATTCTGAATAGCTTAATCTTGTAAAACTCTGCACCAAATGACATATTGTGAAAATTGTGAGTCTTTATTGTCCTGTTGGTATTAAGAAAAAAAACTGAACAAACATTCAGGAGATAGGTAAACATGTTTGGATTAGTAGCCAAATTAGCACTAAATAAACAGGATATAGGTAGTTTTTCCCAGGATACAGTGAATTGCAGTCCACCTTTGACATTGCACTTCATCACTGAAGTAGGAAAAAAGGCACCGCGAAGAACTGAAGAAAAAATGATATTTTGCTGCTGGGATGTATTATTATTGTAGCACTTTCTAGCTCCCAGAAATTAAGAAGTCAACCTCTGGCCCTGTGTCTATAGTAACTTCCTCTACTGCACCTCACCCCCCGGGTGGATGAAAGTGTTTCTGATCAACATCAGCTGCCTCCTAATAATAAATACCATGCTCTAAAATTCCTGCAGCAGTAAAGAATTTCAAATGACAAATACCTAATAGCAAAACAACAAAAACCCATCTACAATCATTTGGCAAAATAAGTCATTTCTATTTATAGGCAAGTAAAAAACAGCACAAGCCCAGGCTTTGCCCATAGCTTTGAAATACATTGAATAATGTAAGAGGCTATGTTGATGTCTGTCTCTGAAAGTGTCATATCTTTTCATTAAATACGGAATTAGCACAAAGGTAATATTAGACATATCCATAACTGTGAATTCATAAGGATCACTTTGGAGTCCAAAACAATGCCACCAAATATCTCTTCCATGAGATGCACTCTTTTATAATTTGGTTAGCTTGTCAGATGTTTTATTAATATTTTATAACAGAAAGTAAATGCCTTGAAATTTTAAAATCATCACAAACTGCCCCAGCTTGACTCCTTCGGTTATTATAATGTCATCAGAATCCTTTGATATATGTATAGAAGCTTCCTTACTGGGAATAGCTTCTGTTCTTAGTTTATACATATGCAGAAGGAGGAAAACCTATAACATTCAACTTTAATACCACTGGAAGCTTAGAAGGAGCTTTTGGAAATCTGTGTACATTTTTGTCTTCTGAAGGATTCCCATGGTACAGAGTATTCAGCACCTTTTTGTGTTCAGGCAACAGCAATACTTCTGAGTTTTTCATTTTTTTAAATCTTGCCTCTTCTTTACAAATTGATAAAGAAAATATTAAAATAGAATGAATATAAATAGCAGCTGTAGAGTGTATTCTGCCAAGAATAAATCCTGCTAGAATAGCCGATGTATGAGAACTGTTTTCTAGAATGCATGTGTATGAATGTATGACATTTCTTAGTGCTGATTCCACTCTATCTCTTATTGAACGTGGGGATTGCACATATATAAGGATATATAAGTGAGAAATTAAGACAATTTTTTTTTTTGCAGTTTTTGGCTGGGGCTGGGTTTGAACCCACCACCTCTCGCATATGGGGCCAGCACCCTATTCCTGTGAGCCAAATATTTTTTAAAATACCTTTTAAATAAATGTCTACATAAAGCATAATGTAGAATAATAATATAAGAATAGCTGTTGAATATAAGTAATATTTAGGAAATATGTAAATATTATAAAATTAATATTTTATACTGGATTTATGCACAATGAATTTTAGTCTTTAAACTTTTTACCTTAAAAATATTCTAACAGTCCATGCATTGAGGCTCACATCTGGAATCCCAGCACTTTGGGAGCCCAGGTGGGAGTACTGATTGGGGCCAGGGGCTCAACAGCCCAGGGAACATAGCAAGACCAAGTCTCTGTAAAAAACCTTTGAAAATTGCTGGGCTTTATGGCCCATACCTGTAGTCCTTCCTAGCTACACAGGAGGCTGAGGTGGAGGGTCACATTCACCAAGGGTACAAATGTCTCTAAGCCTGGGAGGATGATCATTACACTGCCCTTACTCCAGCCTTTCTGTGTGTGCGACACACACACAAAAAAACCCTTATTACAAAAAATTAGAACATATATTCTCCACCTGGATTTGATAATTATTGTTAATATTCTTTTACTTTTTCTCTGTGTGTATGTGTGCTTTAGTGTACTTATTTGTAAATAGCTTTAAGTATAAGTCTGCAAGTTTGTAGTGAGGAGCTCTTTGTCTCCAGTTTTCCTTGGTGTAAGTTTCTAGAATATAGTTAACCTCCAAAATGACTTAGAAGGCAGCTGTAGGGTCAAATGCTCTGGCCTTGCAATGTATTTTTCTAAGCACACTTACCAAAGAATTAAATGAGATATTAAAATCTACTACATGTACTTCTGTATACTATCTTAGTAGAGTACCAAACTCATATATTATCCAACATAAATAAAACACGATCATAAAGGAAATTCTAAAGATCAAATAAAACACATTCACATTTTTAAAAAATTTAGTTGGCTTATTAACAATACCAAATACTTTTGTTCTCATTGAAATGTCAAATAAACTAATATGGATTATTTGACATTTCAATGAGAACAAAAATATTTGGTACTGTTAATAAGTTTAATTATGAACTAATCATGTACCCAAATAATTAAATTAGAACTAAAGCTATTTTTGTTCTAAATTAGACTGACCTTAAGCCCTTCTTATACCTACTGTAGAGCTGAAAGTATACTTCACAAAGATACATACAATTAATGGAAGGAAGGTGGCACTGGAAGCACTCACTGCTCCTAGCAAATCATTCCTTTTACGTCGTTTCCACCATATTCACCAACAATACAAATGTTCTTGTTGCATTTCAGCTTATACACTTCCGTCTTCTGCAATGCCAATTAATTGCTAACTGGCAATTGGAGAACCAATTGAAAGATGTTGACTTTTAAAGACTTTAGCAAATTGGTTAAAAAGAGATTTTTAGAAGGTAGGGTGAAAAACAATGTAGGCCCGTCCACAGGGGATTTTCTAGAATTTCTTTTCTTCTCTTTTCTAGATCTTCTTGGAGTGTTTTGATCTTGTTTTGCACGATCTCAGATCTGTTGGCATAAAAGTAGCACTTC
>CAUYPK010026773.1:0-20891 GCA_963574355.1 Loris lydekkerianus
AGATACTTTACTAAGAAGAATATGTTCCAGCTCCATCCATGTAAACATGAAAGAGGTAAAGTCTCCATCTTTCTTTAAGGCTGCATAATATTCCATGGTGTACATATACCACAATTTATTAATCCATTCGTGTATCGATGGACATTTGGGCTTTTTCCATGACTTAGCAATTATGAATAGGGCTGCAATAAACATTCTGGTACAAATATCTTTGCTATGATGTGATTTTTTGGTCATATGGCTATATGCCCAACAGAGGAATTACTGGATAGAATGGCAGATCTATTTTTAGATCTCTAAGTGTTCTCCCTATATCTTTCCAAAAGGAATGTATTAATTTGAATTCCCACCAGCAGTGCAGAATGAAACTATGAAAATACTATAGGAGAGTGCAGGGCAAATTACTCTTTAATTTTATCTTCTACTTCACTTTAAAGTAATTTTGAAGTCGTATATGTTGAACTAGTGATGACTGTTACATTTTATATCTGTAAACATGCCGTGTATGATTTAAACACTCATCTTTAACACATTTTGAGTCTGTAAGGATTCTGAACTCTGTTCTTTGTCAGGACTTAATGGTATTTTTGGTAGTGCTTGTCAGCTAATATTAATTTTTAAAACAGTTGATTGAAGGTGTTTATTTTTATGAAGGTCATATGTTCTGAAATCATCATGAGACTAATCAAGGAAAAAAATACTTTTATTAAATATCAGGTTTTCATTTTTTGAGACTCTGAAATCACAGCCATTAAAATAGTTTCATGATACTACATATTAGTGTTATTATCAATATTCTCCATAGCATTTCTGACATAACTTCTGTATTATGCATTTGCAAGTGGTTATTATGTATTTTTGCTACTCTGGACCATAGAGAGTAGAAATAGAGTCTCTGTGTTATTTCTCATAGGTATCATTCAGAATAGGAGCATTGAAGCAGGTGACTGTTGTGCTTATTTTTATTTTGCTACATTGATATTTGGATTGGAATCTTGCTCATAATGTTTTGTATCATAGGTGCTCAGCCAATTGACCAACCTATGTGTTTCTTTCTCAATTTGCTCTCACTCTTAGACCTTTGCTGTCCATCTACAGTGATGCCCAAACTAATGCCTGATTTACTGGCAGAAAGAAAAATAATTTCCTATAATAAACACAGGATACAGCTATTTATCATTCACTTCTTGGAGCCAGAGATCTTCATTCTGGCAAGATTGGCGCAGGACCATTACGAGGCTGTCTGCAAGCCCTTGCACTTCACTGTCATCATGAAGAGGCAGCTGTGCTGCACAGTTGTCCTAGCTTGTACTGGGGATATATTCACTACACCACTCAGCTTCTTTGTACCTTCTTCTTACAGTTGTGCATTCCTGATGAAATAGATTACTACTTCTGTGAGGTGTATCGAATCCTTTTCTATAATAATTAGAACACTTAAGAATATCAGTGTCATAGCACATTTCTTTAACTGATCGACACCATCTATGACAAACGCACAGCTAATAGTATGCTGAATGGTATAAAACTGAAAGATTTTCCACTTCAAACTGGAGCCAAAGAAGGTTGTCCTTGCCACTACTATTCAACATAGTGCTGGAAGTTCTAGCCAATACAATCAGGCAAGAGAAGGAAATAAAGGGCATCCTGGGTGGTGCCTGTGCCTCAGTAGGTAGGCCACCGGCCCCATATACTGAGGGTGGCAGGTACAAACCCACCCCAGGCCAAACTGCAACAAAAAAATACCCAGACTTTGTGGTGGGTGCCTGTAGTGCCAGCTACTTGGGAGGCTGAGGCAAGAGAATAGCCTAAGCCCAGGAGCTGGAGGTTGCTGTGAGCTGTTTGATGCCATGGTACTATACCAAGGGCGACACAGTGAGACTCTATGTCCAGAAAATAATAAAAAGACATCCAAATGGGGGCCAGGGAGGTAAAACTTTCACTTTTTCCCAATAATATGATCTAATACTTAGAAAACCCCACAGACTCAACTTCAAGCTCCTGGAAGTGATAAAAAAATACAGTAATATCTCAGGATATAAAATCAATGTCACAGATCAGTAGCCTTTGTATTTGCCAACAACCACCGAGATGAGAAGGTAATCAAAGACACAATCCCCTTCACAGTAGCTTAAAAAAAAAAAAAAAGAAAGAAAGAAAGAGCTGGCAATGACCCTAACAAAAGAGGTGAATGACCTCTACAAAGAAAATTATGAAACCCTAAAGAAAAAAATAAGCAGAAGATATTAACAAATGGAAGAGCACACCATGCTCATGGCTGGGAAGAATCTACTTTGTTACAGTGTCTGTACTTCCTAGAGATTCAATGCAATTTCCATTAAAATGCCATCACCATACTTTCAAGATTTGGAAAAAATAATTCTTCATTTTGTATGGAACCAGAAAAATTCCCATATTCACAAGCAATTCATAGTAATAAAAACAAAGCTGGGGGCATCACCACAAAATAGAGACATAGACACATGAAACTGAATAGAAAACCAGGAGATGACACTAACATCTTACAGTAACCTGATCTTTGATAAATCAAACAAGAACTTACAATGGGGGAAAGAATCCCTATTCAATAAATGGTGTTGAGAGGACTGGATAACCACATGTAAAAGACTGAACCTGGACCCGCACCTCTCACCACTTACCAAAATTGATTCAAGATTGATAAAAGATTTAAATATAAGGCATGAAACAATAAAAATAGTCAAAGTGTGGGGAAAACACTTAAAGATATCAGCCTGGGGAAAGATTTTATGAAAAGGACTTCCCTGGATTTTGCAACAACTACCAAAATAAACAAATGGGATTTAATTAAACTGAAAACCTTCTGTACATCTAAGAAAACAAAAACCAAAGCAAATAGATAACAGAATGGGAAAAGATATTTGCGTATTATGAATTGAACAAATGCTTGATAACAAGGATCTACAGAGAATTCAAATTAATCAACAAAAAAAAGATTCAATCCCTTATATCACTAGGCAAAAGACTGAATAGAACCTTCTCTGAAGAAGACTGATGAATGGCTAAAAAGCATATGAAAAAATGGTCATTGTCCCTAATCATCAGAGAAATGCAAACCAAAACTACCCCAAGGGTCACCTAACCCCAGTAAGAATGGCCCACATCACAAAGTCTCAAAGCTGCAGATGTTGGTGTGAATATGGAGAGAAGGGAACACTTTTACACTGCTAGTGGGACTGCAAACTAATACCAACTTTTTGGAAGGAAGTATGGAGAATCCTCCCAAGAACTCAATTAGAGCTCCCATTTGATCCTGCAATTCCATTATTTGGCGTCTACCTAGAACAAAAAAAAAAAACCCTTTCATTATAAGAACAATTGCACTAGACTGTTTACTGAAGCTCAATTTACAATCAACAAAATGTGGAAACAATTTAAGTGCCTACCAACTCAGGAATGGTTTAACAAGCTGTGGTATATGTACACCATTGAATACTATTCAGCCATTACCAAAGATGGAGACTTTAAATCTTTTGTATTAATCTGGTTTGAGGTGGAACATGGTCTTCTCAGTAAAGCATCTCAAGAATGGAGAAGCAAGAATCCAATGTACTCAATTCTAATATGAAGGCAGTAGATGAGTCATCAATGATACAAGGTGGGCACGTAGGGGAATGAGGGAGTGGGAAGAGGCAAGGGGGATAATAGGGATCACAGTGTATGGCACAAGCCTGTGGGTGGGACACAATTATAAGAGGGACTTTATCTAACAAATGCAATCAGTGTAGCCTAATTCTTTGTACCCCCAATTAATTCCAAATACTAAAAATAAAGAAACTGGAAATAATTTAAATCAAATTTTCCACCCTTAAATTTTTAATTTAAATAAAAATTTTCTGATTACAGTGGCAGCTTGTTGGGGCTGACATTTGACTCCTGTGTGCGAAATGGAATCTAGAGATGAGATTTGATTTAGGATACTTCCAGTCCCTGTGTTGTAGTTACTGTGAGACTGTGGCCCTCCTATGGTTCAGGCATAGATCATGGTGCAGAAACAAATGACTAAATGGTTAATACTAGATCTCTGCACATGGAGCAGCATGTTGGTCTGGCCCCAGGGAGGTTCTTGCTCCTGAGAACATACTGTTGCGAAAGTAGGTGGATGGGAATTCATGGGCTCAGGGATTAGTACCTCCATCAGTGGAGGACCAGCCTCAAGTGATGCATCTGAGATGATGCAAGGCAGGCAATATCACAGCTGCTCAAATGGGTCTCCACAACCTTATGACCCAGGTCATTGGCCAGTGGGAACCATAAACTCATGACTAATCTTTTCAGAAGCTGAACAAAACCGGTTTCTACATTCATCTAAAAACGCAGTCAACTGGAATTTAAAGAGATACATGCAGTGATTTGGTGAATGCTCTACTTGGCTACTTCTTCAGCAATTGTTCTTAATTAGAGATTGTTCCTAATTATAATTCCTTGGTGACTCCTTCCTCATGGATTCTTAAGGCTTCTGCTTTAAACTTTTCTTTGAAAACAATGAAATTACTAAGTGCCTAATTGTAAAAATTTAACCACATCCTGGGCCTCTTAGTCACCCTCAACAGTGGGATGATGTGTACGGCCATCTTCCTTGTCCTAATTGTCTCCTACATGGTCATCCTCTGTTCCCTGAAGTCTTACAGCTCTGAAGGGCGGCACAAAGCCGCCTCCACCTGTGCCTCCCACCTCATGATGATCTTCTTGTTCTTTGTGCCGTATTTTTGCTTGTAAAAGAGGTCTGTGGTTACTTATTCCATAGATAAGGCAGTGGTTGTGTCTGATTCAATCATCACACCCATATTATACCCTTTAATTTATACACTGAGGAACACAGAGGTGAAAAATGCCATGAAGGAAGTTTGGATGAAATGAGAGTCTATGGTTGGCAAGTAACCATCTGGCTGAGAACACCATGTGTTTCTGCAAAAAAGAAGTATTTCTTTGAGAAATATATGAGAAATAGACTCGTCTGTTTTTTCCCAGTTGCCAGAGGAATCCTTTAAACTATACACTCTGGTGAATGATTCAGATTTCCTACAGTGTAGAGATTGTGGTGTCTCCTGCTTTATCCCTTTCCTTAGTTCCTGTTGCCTTATAACTGCCCTCTATTGTGTTATGACTCCCTAATTGCACTGGCTGCTGCCTCCCTCTCCAAACAAACCTCAGGCCCCCATCTCCCTCACTGAGCATCAGCCTTAGAAGTGCACAAGCCTTTCTCATCTCAGTGCTCTGCATCTCTGCCTGAGAACGAGCCTTCCCCTTTTGAGGTGGCTGCTTCTCTCCAACCTCTAGTAGCAGCTAAGAGATTTAGTGGCATTTTCTCTTAGAAACCTTCCCCATGACTCTGTTCAAAGACTCTTCCATTGCTGCCATTATTCTCTATTTAAATATCTTCTTCCCTCTCTTAGTAACACTGATCAAAAGTATAATTACTTTCACATAATTACCAGTTCACATTGTTATCTTCTATTCCTCTGTACTGGATTTTAGTGAATAAATAACTTTTTTTATTTATGCTTGGCACCTGATAGGCTTTCAATAAGTATTTGTTGAATAATTATAGAACACAAGAGGTTTTGTTTGTCTTTTTTATTCCAAATAGGCAAATATAGATGGTTGGGGAAGAACATAAGACAGTCAATAATTTAATTTAAGTTAAAAAAGCCAGAGAGTGATTGTTAGAACAATTTAATGGAAGTGGGGGACTATAATTATTTTTTGTAGGGTACTTAATAGTGGATAGTCAGAGAAGGATTCTCAAGGTAAGTCATATTTCACTTAATTTTGTGCTGGGAGCCCGCCCCAACACAACTTGTGAGTGTCCCCAGTGCTCAGCAGTGATAAGAGAATAAAGAAAATAAAGATAACAGAAATAAAGTATAATTTACAGAGTGGGCCTAAGGGGCCAGTGCCTTTCATTCAGGAGGCAGCGATGACCCTGAACTCCAGATACCTTCAGTTTTTATTAATTCTCTTAATCAGCAAATGGGTGTTTGTAACAACAGTATATATATGTCAGCCTTCCGATTTCTCATGCCCTAATTCTTCATTCCCCACTCAATTACCCTTAAACTCTTTTCATTACTTTACTTTGAAAGATTTATCAATAGTTAACAGAATTACAGAAAACAAAGAGAATAGGGAGCATGGACTTTGGAGCTGGCTGCCATCCAGTTAAACCTCTGTGTTCCTGCAGGGCAGATTAGCTCATGCCCTATTCATATCAGGAGCCAGAGAGAAAAAAGCTGAATCCTCTTATCTCACACCCTAACGACCTAGTTTTTCTTGCTGTTGAGTCAGCTGCATGTGCTTTCCTAGTTAATCTTAAAATGGTTTTCCAAACCTTTCATGGTCCAGTGAGGCCTTGATGGACCTTTATCCTGTGGTTCTTTCTGGCCTCATCCAGGCTCTTGCAGGCCTTTTCCCTGAAGTCCTTTGATGTTCATGCCAAGCTACCTTGGGAAGCCCTCAGTATAGTATGTTCTTGTGGAGGCTCATGACCTCACCTGTTATTCTGCACACCTGACCCTGATCACAAAACTTATGTGCAATCATTTCATTATTATGTCAATCTAACTCTATTCCAATAATCCTACCTTCCCTAATGTTCACCCACAGTTTTGTATTCTTTTGAGATTTTCTGAGAAAAAAAATAAACCATAGGTGTATGAGGAAGTTGGAAAGAAAAGGGACAATTGGCAAGAAGGGAATTAGAGCTTTATCTTTATCCTTGAGAATGGAGCAACTGGAGATTCCAACATATACTTACACATCTGCTTGGTTAGAAAGACAGACAACATTCATGTAGTAGAAACATTAATTTTATGTCAATAAATGAAAATAATATGATTGTCATTTCCTGGATATTTTAACAATAGTTTCTTGAGAAGCTTCATTTCATGTATAACCATAAGTTTTTGTTTTGTTTTTGGAAAACAATAACAGTTCAGGTGGGTTTTTATCTGCATGTACATAATCAAAATAATGTTTTTGTTCACATCTATTTGTATGAAAACAATTCATTTAAGAATTGCCCAAACCATTACTTTATTATTTGAAAATAAATGTAGACTTTTTTTTTTTTTTAATTCAGGGAAATTTATTGATGAGGCGGGGGCCCTTGGGCCCCTTCCATTCTTCAGAGGTTCTGTTATAGAAACTGTGTTAAGGGGAGATTCTCAGTGAGGTGGTGGACTGAGTAGGAAGTGGCACCCCAGCAGCCGAGGGCTTCACTTCCTCTCATGCTCTGGCTGGGGCTGGTCGTCCCTGGGCTTTTATTCCTTGTAGGCCATGTAGGCCATAAGGTCCACCACCTTGTTGCTGTAGCCAAATTCATTGTCATACCAGGCAATGAGTTTGACAAAGTGGTCATTGAGGGCAATGCCAGCCCCCAAAACAAATGTGGAAGAATGGGTGTCACTGTTGAAGTCAAAAGACAGGACCTGGTGCTCGGTATAGCCCAAGATGTCCTTGAGGGGCCCTCAGATGCCTGCTTCACCACCTTCTTGATATCATCATATTTGATATATGGCAGATGGCAGGTGTGGTGTGGGGACACAGAAGGCCATTCTAGTGAGGTTCTCATTCAGCTCAGGGATGACCTTGCCCACAGTCTTGGTTGCACCAGTCAAGGCACGGATAATGTTCTGGAGAGCACCGTGACCATCCCACCACAACTTCCCAGGGGGTCCATCCACAGTCTTCTGAGTGGCAGTGATGGCCTGGACTGTGGTCATGAGTCCCTCTGCGATGCTGAAGTTGTCATGGATGACCTTGGCCAAGGGCGCCAAGCAGTTGGTGGTACAGGAGGCATTGCTGACAATGCTGAGGCTATTTTCATACTTCTCATGGTTCATACCCATCACAAACATGGGGACATCAACAGAAGGGGCAGAGATGATGATCCTTATGGCACCCCCCTGTAGGTGAGTCCTTAGCCTTCTCTATGGTGGTGAAGATGCCAGTGGACTCCACAGTGTAATCAGCGCCTGCCTCACCCCATTTGATTTTGGTGAGATCTCACTCCTAGAAGATGGTTATGAGATTTCCATTGATGACAATCTTCCGGATCTCAGCCTTGACTATGCCATGGAATTTAGCATGGTGGAATCATACTGGAACGTGTAGATAATGAAGTTGAGGTCAATGAAGGGGTCATTGATGGTGACAATATTCACTTTGCAAGAGTTAAAAGCAGCCCTGGTGACCAGGCAACCAATATGACCAAAGACTTTTATTCCGACCTCCACTTTCACCATGGAGCCTCCAGGATGCGGTTGGGATGCGGTTGGCGCTGCACTGGAAGAAGCAGCTGTCCAGAATGGGAGGACCAGATAGCCTAAATGTAGACTTTTTATTTAAGAGTGAAGATATTTATTCACCTGTAAATGTATTATATATCGCTACTATAATTGGAGGCATGCTCAGAAGAAGTAATTTTCAATGGCTTGTCTCCTAACTAATTTTATGTTTTGAAATTGTACCTTGGAAATTAATACATTTCTTCTAAGGCTTCATTTTCCTTACAATAGATTTTGTTTTTTAATTTGGAGGGTGACAAAGTTAATATGTGAAAGAGAGAGGTGAGCAAAAAATTTAAAAATTTTTGATGAAAAATATAGCTACTAGTTTATAACCGAGGATACATCACAAATTTTATGCAAAGAGGAAAATAGCAATGATATTTAGTGTCAAATTTATAGTAAAGATAATTGGACTAATGGTTAACAATTTTACCATTTTACCAATGCATTTGAGATGCAATGTAAATTACTAGAAGCTCTGGTCCACACCAACTACCTTGCTTAGATTTTTATAAATAAAATCTTGGTTTCATA
The DNA here is from genome assembly GCA_963574355.1 of Loris lydekkerianus. NCBI lineage: Eukaryota > Metazoa > Chordata > Mammalia > Primates > Lorisidae > Loris > Loris lydekkerianus. The sequence continues at coordinate 8,865 of CAUYPK010026773.1, forward strand.
TTTGAAAAATGATGAAGACATTAAAACTACTGTATTCATTTTGTATTTGACTTTTAATTAAAATTCTTTTTTTTCTAACTAGTAGATTCACTAGTGAATCTCAAAATTTTCTTCTTGGTTAAAAGATTTACAATCCAAAAATTTTTATTCTGTTTAGGTGAGTCAAATTTAACAGAATATAGTTTTAACAACTGTTAGGGTACTGATTTGGTAACATTAGCTTTTAAATGACAAATTCAGATATCAATAGTCTCTGCTTAATGAAACATTGGCCATTTATTCATTTATTTGATTTTGACAACCATTTTGCAACAATTCCTAGGCTCCTCATTTTATAAATAAGGTAACTGTGATTCAGAGAAATAAAGTGATTGGTACCCAAATTCACACACTGTAATATAATTAGATAATAGAATCTAGGTGCCAACTATTTCTCTTCACATAAATCTTTTCCCATGCATTTTTACATTGTTGTTTTTTTCTCTGAATTATTCAGTGTCAAGCTTCTTCTTGAGTTTTGGCAAGAAAAATAGGTTGGGTAAAATAGGAAAGAGAAATGTGGATTTAAACTCAGAAAACAGAAAAAAATTGATTTGCAAAATATGATTTACAGAGTCAAGAGCAAAACTGTCCAGGTAAAACTGCCAGGTGCTCCTTTTGTTAGTTTTTACTACTGCTTCATTCTGTGGTTCAAATAAGTATATAATTGTAACTTAAATGCCTGAAGAAATAAATATACCTCTATTATAAAATATAGCATTTTATTGCTGACATCAAAATAAGGAAAAAGCAAAAAAAGAAATCTAAACATTACTCTGACCAATTTCATGGGCTTCTTCCACTTCATATATATACAGTAAATAATGTATATACACACACACACACACACACACACACACACATATTTACATGTTTGTGTATATATGTGTACTATCTTTTTATAGTAGTCTTTAATTTTATCTTCAACTTCACTTTATAGTAGCTTTGAAGTAGTATATATTGAGCTAGTGACCACTGTTATACTTTATACCTGTATACATGCTGTGTATGGTTTAAACTTTCATCCTTAACAAATTTTGAGTTTGTAAGGATTCTGAACTGTGTTCTTTCTCAGGATTTAATTGTATTTTTGGTGATGTTTGTCAGCTAATATTAATTTTTAAAACATCTTAACAGTGGATCGAAGGTGTTTATTTTTATGAAGGTCATATGTTCTGAAATCATCATGAGGGTACTCAAGGAAAAAAAAATACTTCTATTAAATACTAGGTTTTCATTGTTTGAAACTCTGGAATTCTGTCCATTAAACATAGTTTCATTATACTGCAAATTAATGTTATTATCAATATTCTCCATGGCATTTCTGACATGACTTGTCTCTCACACATTGGCAGGTGGTTGTTATGTATTTTCGCTACGTGGAGAGAGTAGAAATACAGTCTCTGTGTTTTTTCTCACATTGAAGCAGGTGACTTCTATGCATTATTTTTATTTTGCTACATTGCTATTTGGATGGGAAACTTGCTGGTAATGTTTTCTGTCACAGGTGCCTAGCTAATTGACCAACCTATGTGTTTCTTTCTCAATTTGCTCTCACTCCCAGACCTTTGCTGTCCATCCACAGTGATGCCAAAACTAATGTCTCCTTTACTAGCAGAAAAAAAGATCATTTCCTATAATAAACACAGGGTAAGCTATTTATCATTCACTTCCTTGCACCCATAGAGATCTTCATTCTAGCAAGCTTGGAGTATGACCACTCCGTGCCTGTCTGCAAGCCCTTGCACTGCACTGTCGTCATGAAGAGTCAACCGCGCTGCACGGTTGTCATAGCTTGTACTGGGGATATACTCCTCCACTCAGCTTCTTCTACCTTCTTCTTACAGTTGTGTGGTCCTAATGAGATAGATCACCACTGCTGTGATATGTATCTTCTATTGAAAATGGTTTGCACCGGCACATACAGATTTGATTTCTTGATAAATGTCATTTCAGATCTGATAGTCTTGATGACTTTTGTGATTTTGATGATGTCTTATTTTCTGATATTATACACCATCAGTGTTTTTCCTGCAGAGACCCCCACCAAACTCTTTCAAGTTGTACTTTTCACTTAACAGTTATGGTCCTTGCACCTGTCTTCTTTATTTGCACTAGATCAGCCATAACTTAATTAGACCATTCCACAATCATTGGAATGGCAGGGTGTGAAAATAACCAGTGGACATGCAACCCCTTCAAAGTTTTTCAGACACCCCTCCCATAAATGATGAAACGAATGTCTTAAGGAAAACTTCCACTTCGAGCCATAAAGTGCTGACTTCCAATACATGAGTATTTATGCCTAACTAATGAGAAAAGAAGCTGCTTAAATCTTTTTTTTTTAATACTTCTTTGAAGGCAATGGAACACTGTTAAGAGAAATGGGACTCAAAAGACCAAGATTTCAGAGAACAGGGAACGCAAACTGATATTTTGTAAACACATCTTACTTCAGTGAACTTACTGGTTATTTTGCTTGAATCTTGGTGGAAGATTTAAGCAGATAATCCTTGGTAAAAGGAAATTAGCAGTACATACACAGGGCTTAATCTTTTGTACTTCTTCCCTGAAAATAAATAAAATTAATCTATAAATGTCCATACAGAAAAAAACCGTTTTATCCTGTGAGAGTAACAAAGTAGAAATGAATTAATAATGAGAAAATTGAAATTGCTTAAAAATTTTAATTTTGCCAAAAATGAGTTAAAATATAAACAAACTGCTATGTTAGGTTGTGTATAGGAGATGTTGTAATATAACTACCATTATTCAGAAACATGCATACAATAATTAAACTATTAATGATTACTCTCAATTAAATGGAGATTATTCTTTTTGAGCACACATAGAACATTAGCCCAAATAATTCAGTTACTGGTCATACATAAAAATCAAAAATATTTTAAAAATACACTAACATGAAATCTTACCATGGGGGAACTATAACAAAATAAATTTGAAACAGTGAACATTAAATTTTTTCTAGTACTTTTAATATGTTGAGATATGTATGAGAAGAAAAAGAATATTGGATTTAATTTTAATTTATTTCACTTTATTTATTTATTTCACTAATTTATTTCAGTTCATGGGTTCTCTGTACTTTACCTACAATGAAAATGAGGAGTAGGGATTTGGTTAGTGCTGGGCTGTGGCAGTGCTACATATAAATTCAATGTAAGTGCTTAGTTCTTCAGAAAATAGAAAAATAGTGAAACCTGTATAGCTAGTTTTAAGAAAATGTTTTACAATAGAAAATGATTAATTTCTGTTATAAGTCCTCAGGCAAAAATCAGAAATGAAATTTTATCAATTGAGTGTGGAAATGTTTTAAAAATTATTGTGTCTCAATGTAAGGCTATATGGCACTCCTCCTGGGTGTGGGACACTACAACAGGGTTCATACCTAACAAATGCACACTTTGTAACTTAATCATTTGTACCCTAATATTAATCCCCCCCAAAAGAAGGAAAGAATGAATGCTCAAAGAGTTCAAGAAGAATCTAGGTAGACAGGGCTTGCTGGGTTCCCCTACTCAGTCTATTATTAGATCGGATGATTTTTGTTCAATCACATTTCTACATGGCAGTCCATACTTTATTGAACGTAGGCTTAAAAATGGAAAAGATCTTCTGTATTTTGAGGTCTTTATTGTTAAGGCTTCCATGCATATACATTAAATACATGTGCATTGTGAGAGATATAGATACTGTTTTAATCTTCTATATGTGGCTAATTTTTCCCACATCACTTACTGTATAGGGATTCCTTTCCCCAGTGTATATTGCTGTCTGCTTTGTCAAAGATTATATTGAAATGTGTGGATGATTTTTATACATGAGTTCTCTGTTCGGTTCCTTTGGTCCATGTCTCTATTTTTGTTACAGGATCATGCTGTTTTGGTTACTATAGCTTTGTAGTATAGTTCATGGTCTGGTAAAGTGATGCCTCTAGATTTGTTACTTTTACCTATGGTTGCTTTGGCTATTTGGGCTATTTTATGGTTCCAGGAAAAGCATCGAATTTTTTTTTTAGATCTTTGAAAATGATTTTGGTATTTTGGTGGGGATTACCTTGAATCTGTAAGTCATTTTGGGTAACATAGACATTTTAAGAATGTTGATTCTGCTGATCCATGAGCATGATATGTTTTTCCATTTATTTGCATCATCTGCAATTTCCTTCCTCACTGATTCACAGTTCTCTTTGTAGAGATTTTCACCTCCTTCATTAAACATATTCTCAGGTATTTTATTTTCTTTTTAGCTATTATGAATTGTCTGGAGTCTTTTATTTGACTCTCAGCTTGACTATTATTGGTGTATAGGAATGCTACTGATTTGTGTACATTGATTTTGTAATCTTAGACTTTGCTGAATTTATTTATCAATTCCAGGAATCTTTCAGTGGAGTCTTTGAGGGTTTTGTATATAAGATCATACTATCAGCAAAGAGAAATAGTTTGACCTCCTCTTTCTCCATTTGGATTCCCTTAACCTCCTTCTCTTGTCTGATTGCTCTGACTAGGACTTCCTTTTCTATGTTGAATACAAGTGGGTGGTGCCTGTGGCTTGGTGTGTAGGGCGCTGGCCCCATATACCGAGGGTGGCAGGTTCAAACCAGGCCCCAGCCAAACTGCAACAAAAAATAGCCAGGTGTTGTGGCAGGCGCCTGTAGTCCCAGATACTTGGGAGGCTGAGGCAGGCGAATCGCCTAAGCCCAAGAGCTGGAGGTTGCTGTGAGCTGTGACACCGGAGCCCTCTACCAAGGGCAATAAAGTGAGACTCTGTCTCTTAAAAAAAAATGTTGAATACAAGTGGTGACAGAGTATATCCTTGTCTTGTTCCAGTTATGAGTGGGAATGTGTCAATGTTTTCCCATTCAGTTTGATGTTGATTATTGGTTTGTCACATATAGATTTTGTACTTTTGGAATATGTTTCATGTGTGCCTATTTTTTGAACATTGTTTTCATGAAAGTATGTTGAATTTTGTCAATTATTTTTCTGAATTGATTGAGAAGATCATAATCTTTGCTTTTGCTTATGTTTATGTGGGGAATCACATTTATAGATTTAATTTATGTTAAAGCATCCTTGCATCCCTAGAATAAGCCCATGTGCTTATGATGGAGTTTGTTTTATTTGTTTTATTTTTGTGTCTTTTGATATGCTGTTGAATTTAGTTTGCTAAAATTTGTTGGAGAATTTTTGGATCTATATTCATAGGTGATATTGGTCTATAGTTTTCTTTCTTTGTGTGTCCTTTCCTCACTTTGGTATCAAGGTGATACTAGTTTCATAGAAGGAGGTGGGTAGGATTCTTTCCTTCTCAATATTATAAAATGATTTCTACAGTATGAATGCCAATTCTTCTTTTTAGATCTGATAAACCTCAGCCATGAAACTGTTTCCTCTGTGACTTTTTTTTGGAAGATTTTTTTCATTGCTGCTTCAATTTTGTTGTTCATAGCTGTTCTGTTCAGGACTTCTCTTTCTTCCAGATTGAGCTTTGGAAGGTTGCATGTTTCCATGAACATGTTACTTTCCTCAACATTTTCAAGTTTATGTGCACTGAGATTTTTACAATATTCATAGATGATATTTTATATTTCTCTGTTATAAGGTGTAAATCCCCTTTCTCTTTTCTGATTGAGATTATTTGGGTCTCTTCTTTTTTATTTCTGGCTAATCTAGTGAAAGGTCTAACTAATTTGTTTATCTTTTCAAAGAACCAATTTTTTGTTTCATTAATCTTCCATATATATTTATTTATTTTTTAAAATTTCATTTAGTTCCATTTTTAATTTTTTTAAAAAAATTTCATTAAATTTCTGACTTTAATTATTTCTTTTCTTATGTTGGGTTTCTGTTTAGTTTATTTTTCCTTTTCTAGTTTCTTGAGGTGATTCATTAGATAGTTGATTTATGATATTTCTGTCTTTTTTGGTGAAAACATTTAAGGCTATGAATTTTTCCCTTAAGACCGCTTTTGCTGACTCCTACAGATTTTGATAACTTATGTTCCTTTTGCCATTTAGTTCAAGAAATTTCAACCAGTACAAAAGAAATCCATGTAACTAAAACATTTGTATCCCTGTATATTCTGAAATAAGGAAAAAATCCAACTAACATATCTTATCAGTGATTTTATTTTTTATCAAACTTTTAGGGAACCTTTTTCTAGGTCTTTTTTGTGTGAAATATTTTATTTTTTTTCATTTCATTGATACAGTCATATAATATCATAAAATTTCTTCTGATAAATTTCACTTATTTATCTCCTATACAAATGATGTAGCTATGGTCTGCATTATCCCTTTTTTTAGTGGAAAGCTTTTCAAATTTTATTTATTTATTTATTTATTTGCTTTTCAAATTTTAAATAGAATACCTTATTGTTTAAAAAATATTGTTAAAAAATTGTTATTAATTTAAATTGACTAGTGAATACTATTTGTGTATTTGACATTTTAAAAAATTTATAGTTGTTATGCTGATATATTAAAATAAGTCAATTTTTAAGACTGCTTATGTGCACTTGAGAAAACTGTATTTTCTATTACTGGAGTTCTCTGATGTAATATCATGTGCCACATAATGACAATTCAGTCAGTGACAGACCACATATACAATGGTGGCTATGTTTAGTTACACAAATACCATTGTGTTACCATTGTCTATAGTGTTAACTACAGTAAACCGCTATACAGGTTTGTAGCCTAGGAACAATGGGCTATGCTACATAACACAGCCTAGGTGTTTAGTAGGCTATACCATCTAGGTTTGTGTCAGTGCACTCTATGATATTTGCACAATGATGTAATCACCTAATGATGCATTCTCAGAATGTGCCCCCAATGCTAAGTGACATAGGACTATATAAGTGATTGTGTTTTTAGGGATTATATTCATAATTACTAAATATTGATTATTTTTCTTTTGTCTTGAGTTTAGTATGTCTGTTTATTTTCCTCTTATCTACTTACTTTCATCTTTATGCAAATTGTTGGTTTGTCATTGGGGTGAATACATATTAACAACTCCTGAAACTTCATTGTGCAATCTAACTATGTAATATAAAGTATTTATTTAATTAAGTACATTTAGATATTATGGTGTGCATTCCCCTTTTTCACATGTCATAATTATGTCATCATCTTTCTTTATATCTTCCTTTTTAATAACTTAATTCAATTTTAATTTAATTGTTAAAATTTTAACATGCATACAGAAATATGCATGAATAGCTAAATGAGTTCACCATATGAATACACCTGTGTAACCAACATACGGGTCAAGGAGATAGATATTAACAAAACTCACAAACACTTGATTCTTGTTTTGTTTATCAGCTTTCTTTCATCCAAATAAAATTGTGTACTATGCAAACTTATGACACTAATATATTTATCTATCCCAAACTTTATGTAAATAAAACTATACAGACCAGAATATGAATATTTAGATCTGACTTATTTTATTGAAAATTATGTTTATGATATTTATTTATTGTGCTATTTGCAGCATTCATCTCTTTTCTCTTATCTTAAGTATTCATTGAATGAATATATCAAACTATTTATATATAGACATTTTGATGGAGTTTTAAGATTTGTTTTGAATTTTTAGTGTTCAGCTATTTTGCACAATGCCATTATGGAAATTTTCTATCGTGTGTTTTGGAGAGCATAATTAACTATTTAAGTAGGGTAAAAACCTGAGTAAATTTTCTAGGTTATAAAATATACATATGCTCATCTATTTTAGAAACTATAAAATATATACAAAGCAAACTCTGAATAAAAGTAAGCTCATGCAACTGTAAATGTATGTATCAATCAGGAAAAATTAATAAAGATTATTTCAAAATAATAAAGGGGTCTGCTTACAAGAAAGAGATTGTAATTCAAATTTCCCTTCACTCAATAACAGACCTTCAATATAGGTTAAAAAAATCCAGAATTATAAAACGAAATAGACAAGTTTTTTATCATCATTAGAGACTTTAATGCCCTACGTCCATTAATGAATAAAACAAACAATTCAATGTAAGAGTATAGAAATTCTAAATGGCATAGTTAACGCATTTGTCCTAGCTAACCTGTATGGAGAATTATTCCCAGTAACAGAAGCACATATGTGATTGGGAGTTCACATCAAACATTTACCAAAACTAGGTCATACAGCAAGCCACAGCAAATTTCTAAGGAATTAAATAATTCATAGTATTTTCTTTGACAATGATGAAATAAATTTTGCCAACATATTCTTTAATTATAACTTCACTGAGTTTGTTTATGAGTTCCTCATATATATAGTATATTTTTGGATTTCTATTAACTCTATTAATAAGTCTACATCTATATCTAATCTATAATCAACATGCTCTGTGCTAGTTTCTGTATTTGACCTTACATATATATAAGTATTATATCCACGCATATGTGTATACATGTATATATGCGCCAATAAATACTTTCTTATCATTTAGGTGGTTTTATTTGCTCCCTGCTTTTAGATTTATGTTTTTAATCAGTTTTTTTTCCATACTAACGTGTTTATATAACATTGATACTATTTTTTATTTTTGCAGTGTTACTTATAATAAATAAAGTAGAATTTACCATTAATAAGTTTTATTCTCCCTATTCTTTGAATTATCAATTTCAGGTGTGCATTCCCTTTTTCACATGTCATGATGCTTGAGAATGACTTAATTCTCATTTGTCACTGTCACTGAACATTTTACACTATAACGAAATCACCAGCATGTTATTGTTTTTCTACCATTAATGGACAAGATCTGTAAGGGATTTCATTAGGTTTAATTCACTATTTTCCACAATTATTGCAATGTTTACAACAGAGGAATCATTCAAAATGCATTTGGTAAATGAATGCAGGTTATTCTGTCAGCTAGTTTTGGAGATATCTAAAGATATTAGATGGAAAATTAAAGATTCAAATTAGGTATTCAACCTATTTTTCTAGTTATTATTCAATAAGTTGCTTTGCATTCTCTTTTTAAAAATGACAATGTAAGTGACCAGGAGGTAGTGCATTTACTCCTAGTCAAAAATGATAAATGGAGAAAATAAAAACAAAAATCAATAGGTGTGTATATTTGAATGAGGTCAAGTAACCTAGCATCAAGGTAAACATTATTTTTTTTTTTTTTTTTTTTTTTTTTTTGACAGAACCTCAAGTTGTTGCCCAGGGTAGAGTGCCATAGCATCACAGCTCACAGCAACCTCCAAGTCCTGGGCTCAAGCGAGTCTCCTGCCTCTGCCTCCCAAGTAGTTGGGACTACAGGTGCCCGTAACAATGCCCGGCTATTTTTTGGTTATAACCATCGTTGTTGTTTGGCGGGCCCAGGCTGGATTCGAACCCACCATCTCAGGTGTATGTGGCTGGCGCCTTAGCCGCTTGAGCCACAGGCACTGAGCCAATGTAAACATTTTGAGTTTTTTTGTTTCTTAATTATTCTCTTTAAAGCAATACAATGAGATTTTTAGTTTCTTAATTTAAATTATGGTATTATTCTGCCATCTGGTGGAATTTTTATTTTTAACAATTGCAAAGAGAAAAATTTTTTTTTTCTCTCAGTATTTTGGAGATAGACTATATGAAGACAAATTCTATCAATTACCATGTACTTTAGCTGAGAATGAGAAAACAAATAGATGAGAATCAACTTGGTAACATTGGTGGAAAGTAAAACATTTGATCTCATGTCAATTACAGGCTAAACTTTAAAAAACAAAACATGAATTCATGTAGAACAAGAAAGAATAATGTACTGAGATCTGGATTTAATTTTCAACTTTTGACAAAATTAGGCATTTTTCTCTAGAAAAATCAATAGAATTAGTATTCAAATTTTGGTCACCACACAATATTTTTGCCAACTTTATTAAATACATTGAGAAATTCTTTTGAGAATTAAATGCTATACAAGTTTGGAATTAACTCGTAAATGTACAATTCTCTAAAACTTAAAGGAAATAAAAATATAAATGGACTGTGATTTTTATATCTATTTAAAATATGTATAAACATTTATGTATAAATATATCTGTTTTTGTATTAACAATATTTCCTTATTTGTCTCTATAACCATATATCAATTTATCTATCCATCCATCCATCATTCATCCATATCTAAATCAATGCTTCCCTGTACCTTTTTATTTCAAACATTAGTTGTAAAGATTTTCTTGCACTGAGATTTAAGTAATACTATTCCAGATATAATTTCTCTTTTGACAGTGGATAAGAGGAAGCATCTGATAATCAATCTACTTTCAAATTAACAGTATAGAACTTCCAGTTAAATCCAGGAAGACTAAAGTCATTGTATATTTAAAAAATTGAAAAAATCAAAAGTTTGCACAGATCTTAGGAGTTCAATGAGATGTGACAATAAGGCAAACCCATGAGTAACAATTGCTTCATATTTTTGTCAGAAATTGTTATTGTTAGGTTAACATTTTTAGCCATTTTTACTAGGTGACTAGTGGTATCTCATTGGGATTTTAATTTCCCCAATAATAAATAATTCTGTTCATTTTACATGGATTATGGGCCATTTTCTGTGTGTTAAAAATTCCTCATTTTAAATTGGATTGTTTCTCTTGTCACTGAGTTGGTAGTGTTATCTTAATCTAATCATTTATTGGGGAACAGTTACTAATAAACTTATCATCTTAAACTACATAACTTAGAAGTATAATCACTTAGTTGTGCAACCATTATTATATCTGCAGAATTTTTCTACATCTCCAGGTAGAAGTCTATAACTCCCCATTCCATCCTCCCTCAGTCCCTGTAAGAAGTATTAGCTTTTTTGTCTCTGTGAATTTGACTCTTCTGGGTACTTCATATATTTGGTATCACACTATTTTCCTTTTAGTTTATTTCATTTAGTCTAATGTTTCCATTGTGTATACATGTTAAGTGTTTCTAACTGTCCAGAAACACTGCGCTATTGTGAATAATGTTGCTAAGAGCACTGGTGTTTTAATTTCTGTTTGAGTCTTTGCTTTCAGTTGTTAAAGCATGTACTGGAAGCAGAATTGTGGGATGATATGGTATTTTCAAATTCAATTATCTGAGGTACTACCTTATGTTGTTCCATAGAAGCATAACTACTTTATCTTCCACCAGTAATATTCAAGTAGGCAAATTCCTTCACATCCCTCATAACATTTGTTATTTTTTTATTTTGTTCTTGTTCATCTTCTTGTTTATAATGGCCATTAAAGATGTGAAGTGATGTCTCATTTTTGTTTGTTTTTGCTTTATTCTATTACTGTATTAAGAACAGATACATGAGATCTATCCTCTTAAAATTTTAATTGTACAGCACAGTAAAGAAAATTATAAGCAAAAAGTTTTACAGTAGAATTCCAGAATTTATTTTTCCTGGAAAATGAGTTGCCATTCATTGTGGTTTTGATTTATGAGTCCCTAATTATTAGTGATATTCTGAATATTTCCCTGTGCTAATTAGTTAGGTATATATCTTCTTTAAAGACACGTCTTTCCAATTTTTTTGCTCATTTTTCAGTTGTGTTGATTTTTATGATTTTTTGGTTGATTTGAAAGAGGTAGTTTTTTTATTTACAAGGAAATTTCAAATAATTAGTAAAAAGGGAATAAAAAATTTAAAAAATATAAATTTTATTTCTCAACATACTCTCCATCAAGTTTAATGCACTTTTGTAAGAAATAATACCAACCTTTTAGTTCACTTCTAAAAACTGAAGGTCTTGGGAATTTTACCACGTCGATGCAGTATTTTTTTACATTATTACCTGAAAAAAAGAAATCAGAAAAGAAAAGGATTGGATTAAAGATGGCGGCTGAGTAACAGCTTCCCTGCAACTGGGCACGGCGAGTCTGGGGAGACAAGACTCCAGACATCTCTGGCTGGTGGGATCTGCCTATGATAATCCCTTTGAGGATACAGGGAGCCAGCAAG
>CAUYPK010026775.1:0-38844 GCA_963574355.1 Loris lydekkerianus
CCTCAGAATGGGAGAAGATATTTGTAGGTTATGTCTCTGACAAAGGTTTAATAACCAGAATTCACAGAGAACTCAAACGTATAAGCAAGAAAAGAACAAGTGATCCCATCTCAGGCTGGGCAAGGGAAACGTCTCTGAAGAAGACAGGTGCACGGCCTACAGACATATGAAAAAATGCTCATCATCTTTAATCATCAGAGAAATGCAAATCAAAACTACTTTGAGATATCATCTAACTCCAGTAAGATTAGCCCATATCACAAAATCCCAAGACAAGAGATGTTGGCATGGATGTGGAGAAAAGGGAACACTTCTATACTGCTGGTGGGAATGCAAATTTATACATTTCTTTTGGAAAGATGTATGGAGAACACCTAGATATCTAAAAATAGATCTCTCATTCAATCCTATAATTCCTCTACTAGGCATATACCCAGAAGACCAAAAATCACATCATAACAAAGATATTTGTACCAGAATGTTTATTGTAGCCCAATTCATAATTGCTAAATCATGGAAAAAGCCCAAGTGCCCATCGATCCATGAATGGATTAATAAATTATGGTATATGTACACCACGGAATATTATGGAGCCTTAAAGAAAGATGGAGACTTTACCTCTTTCATGTTTACATGGATGGAGCTGGAACATATTCTTCTTAGTAAAGTATCTCAAGAATGGAAGAAGAAGTATCCAGTGTACTCAGCCCTACTAAGAAACTAATTTATGGCTTTCACATGAAAGCTATAACCTAGTTATAATCTAAGAATATGGGTAAGGCGGGGGCGGGCGGCGAGGTGAGGGTGGGGTGGGGGGAGGATGGGCAGAGGGAGGGAGATAGGTGGTATCACACCCATAGTGCATCTCACAAGGGTACATGTGGAACTTATTAAATGTAGAATATAAATGTCTTAACACAATAACTAAGAAAATGCCAGGAAGGCTATGTTAACCAGTGTGATGAAAATGTGTCAAACAGTCTATAAAACCAGTGTATGGTGCCCCATGATCACATTAATGTACACAGCTATGATTTGATAAAAAAAAAAAATAAGAAGAAATAAAACAGTAGGTATATTTTGTCTGTTTTAGAGTAATAATGAGATTGAGAAGATTGAAGGTTTGGAGGATCTCAAAACCCTGCAGAACCTTGATCTGTCCCACAATCAGATAAGTAACCTCCAAGGCTTAGAGAGTCATGACCTCCTAGAAGTGATCAACCTCGAGGATAACAAGGTAGTGTGCTTGTGTCATTGTCTGCATGAGAGAACACGCACCCCATCATTTGTTTCTCAGGGGTTGTCACACTGAATGCTAGCTTAGAAATGTGATTCTATCAAGCTTCCTAGAGTGATAGTTGCAGAAGGACTCTGGTCTTTTTTAAAATAAATACTTAGAATTCTTAGTTTTTACAAGTTGGATGAGTACTAATTATACTGTTTTAAAGGTTTAAACTGAAACCACATGTGCATGACTTTTTGAAATAGATGTGTTCATGAAAAATTTTGTGTGCAAAGATGGCATTAGGAAAGTCTGAAATGTCAGAGTAAGGAGATGGAAGGTCTAAGACTAGCCACAGGCTAGGACTGGGGCTGGGGAGATGTTGGCCAAAGGGTACCACTTTCATTCAGATAGGAGGAATATTTTCCAGAGGTCTATTGTACAGCATGGTGATTATAGTTAATAAAAATAAATGTTTCAAATAAATGCTAAGAGAGTAGATTTTAAATATTCTCACCACAGAAAACTGATGTTGTGCATATGTTAATTAGCCAGATTTAGCCATTCCACAATGTGTATATATTTCAAAATATCATGTTGTACACAATAAGTACATTATAATTTTATCTGTCAATTTAAAAAAATTAAACAAAATAAAAAAATGCAAATACCTAGGAAAGACTTAAACTATTCAAAATAAAATAAAGAGAAGAGGCACAGGCAGTAAATTCTTATATCCTGTTGGTAATAATAGGGTATGTTTCCAATCTGCGTGGAGATTTGGAGATTGGACTTACTCAAATTTTCATGTCATACTTAATGTACACTTCAAAAATTCAATAAATTGGCTTTCACTCTCAATTAGATTTTGTTTTTAATAAAGCATCTAGGCTCCTAATCATGAGTTATATTAATTTGGTACCTATAGCTGATTTCTTATGCAATAGATCTACAAAAAGTGATTTTACACATATTGAGTACTTTATTGTATTCGGGGGGAAAGATTTCATAAGGAAGTTAAATATTTAATTCTTCTTGATCATGAAAAATTGGGCCGGCCCTGAAAGAGGCAGTTGGTGCTGGCTGGAGCAAGGTGTGGTGTTGTGGAGACTTTGTCCTGTTCTGCGGTGATGGTACCTACCAGTTTCGTCTGATGACTCTTCCACAAACTCTCATCATCTGTTAGGTTGTTAAAAATCAGGAGAGATCAGAGTCATTAGCTCTAGGTATAAGTCAACTTGTATCACAGACAAAACTGTTCATTTTCATTGTATATTAAATTGTTTTGCCATCTTCTCAAGTTAATTAATTAAAGCAGATGACCTTTGATTCCCATGCCCTAAGTCCTGGATGGCAGCACAATCTCTGTTTCATGTGGTTTTATGTCCTTTCCCCACACTTGCCATTAAAGTCTAACTTTTAGAAAATTTCCTGCTGACAGTGTTTCTCACATACATACTGGGGGGTGTTAGAAAGATAGAAGGCACTCATTATATCCCATTTCAGTGCATCTCAAAAAAAAGGAGTAATGGTAAGGATTTAGGAAAAGAAGTAATGATAATGATAATTGTAACAATTATAGTCATAAGGTAATCTAGAGATATTCACTGAGAACTTACTCACCAGCCACTGTTCTAAGCACTTTAGTTATCTCATTTAATCTTCCTTATAATACTATTATCACTGTTGTTTTCCAGAGAAGAAACTAAAGCACAGAGGTAAAGTTATAGGTCTAGCAAGTAGCAGAGCCAGGATTCAGGTCTGGAATATTTTGCCTCTAGAGTCAATGTTCTCAAGCTTTGCACGATAACATGGTAAATGAAATGTGAAGGGGCCTCCCTTCCGAAAGGGGTGAGGTATGAGGATTTCTCATTGACTTTGTGAGCCAAAGATGTACTTTTTTAACATTCTTGACTAGTCTGAATAAAAGGTATTATAAATTTTAGCAATATATTTTACTTACCCTAATATGTCCAAAATATTATCAGTTCAATGTGTAATCTACACACAAAATTATTGACGCGCTATTTTACCTTCTCCTGTTTCGCGCTAAGTCTGACATCTGGTATGTGCTTTACGCTCAGCACACAGCTCAGTTCATCTGGCCATATTTCAAGTGCTCAGTAGCCA
Organism: Loris lydekkerianus; assembly: GCA_963574355.1. Taxonomy (NCBI): domain Eukaryota; kingdom Metazoa; phylum Chordata; class Mammalia; order Primates; family Lorisidae; genus Loris; species Loris lydekkerianus. The sequence goes on from CAUYPK010026775.1 coordinate 3,353, forward strand.
CCTGTGGCTAGTAACCACCATATTGGATAGCAGGGGTCTAGAAACACCTCAAAAACAGTACATTCTTCTCTTCCATTTCAAGAGGCTCTTCAAATTACATCTGAAAAAGTTTATAGGAAGAAGGGTTGTCATTAAGTGAAGAAAAGGGGTTGTAATATTCAAATGTTAAAGAGGCTCCATTAGAAAAAAGTGGCCACGTGTCCCAAAGGGGGATCCTTCGGCAACAGTTATGTCTGTAACAATAACACAATTCCCTGGCTCCCTGCTGACCAGGTTCGGGAGCAAGTGACAAAACTTTGAAGTATTCTTTGAGCCATCCAAAGAATTCCTCAGAGATTTCTCCAGGACTACTGAGAATATTGTGTATCAGGGATGGAAAATTTATCATTTAACAGAAACATAACATAACTTCTGCTTCTCACATGATGAATTTGATGTTAGAAATATTGTTTTATTGGTAGCACTTTCATTGACATTAGGAATTTGGTTTTAGCTGTTGAAACATTGTAACACCTGCTTGTGATTATTTTAAACATCACTCTTAAAGTCATTTGCAAACATTTACCATCAGCTGGTGATTTGGGGACCTTAGTCATTTTCTGCACTGTAGTCCCTGTTAGATTTTAAATCATTTCTGTCATTTAAGTAGTATCCCAAACTGTTAACTCCATTATAACCTCAGTTCTTTCCTTAGTAGCAAGATATTGGTCTGGGAGTACTTAGAGAATGCCGTTTTTATTTCACAGCATTTGTTCCCAACAACTTTTCTGAGTTTGTTTTTTTTTTTTTTTTCAAAGGATTAACAAGGTAATACTCTTAAAGCAATAAAAGCATGGAAAGAATTTAAGTAACAATAGCAGTCCTCCCAGAGCTCATGGTCTGTTCATTTTTTGCAGTGCTCTGGCCTTTCCTTCCAACTGCTGCCTGCTGCTCCCTGAGTGCTGGCAGGGATGGTGGCAGCTGGAGACTGTTATCCTACTTTTTATTTTTTTGATGCTTTATATAGGTGGGAAGTTCTTAGCAGAGGACGGACTTCTTGCTGCTTGTTGTTCAGAGATAGATGCCATCTAATGTCTTAGACAAACCGTCCATGGGCATTACCTCCGCCTTTACTGGACCCTGGCTCATACATCTGTTCCCATATGTCACCGAAAGGAATTTTGGGAATTGAACATATTCTGGCTTATAAGTGAACTTAATTTCTCTCAGGATGTAAGTTTGTTAGCCCTGTAAAGAGAGTGTTTGAACTAGATGATTCCTTGGGGAACCTAGGGCTTTTGGAAGCTGACAGCATTGGTGTGGAGGTAGCCAGGGATGAACTTAGGAGATGTGGGCATGATCAGGTGGCCTGCTAAAATCAGTCTCCATTCCACCTGGTCTAGGTGCCCCTGCCATGGATGCACCTAGGAAGGAGGCCCCTTTGGAGGCCTTTGGCCACTTTATATCCACACAGGATGGCAAAGGCAGGGTAAGCTGATCTACTCAGCAACAGCTCCCTTGGCTCTCCAGAGACTGCTGATGGTGCACACTTTGTGTGCAGGTTCTGATGTTGCTTCATCACTTTTCCAGATACTTCTGCACTTTCAGATTGATATCCCTGTGACGTTATCCTTTGCTCTTGGCCCCTATTTAAATTCCGACCTTTTGGTAGCCTGGCCCCATGCTGATGGAGTTGTGCGTGCCTCCCTTTAACTCTGGTCCACTGATTTGAGGGTAGGCTGTAGACCCCGAGGCTGTTGTTCCACAGTAACCTGACTCCATCAGGCCAGCAGTGAAGACAGAGGGCCTATTACCACCAGTTCACATGACGGGGAACCTGGAGCAGCGCTCTTGGGGGCAGATGGTGAAATGAAGTGGTCCCTTAAAGAAGGGGTTTGGAAGGCCAACTTCCAATGGGCTGTGGGCATTTTCTTCTGATCCTTGTGCAGACTAAGCTTATTTCCACCCTAGGAGCTTCATAACATCTGGTGTCTCTGCTAGAAGGTTTCCCCCAAATTTTCCAAAAAATTCTTTCCTTCATTTTATCTAAACTTCTGTCTCACCCTCACAAGAAGGCCTCTCCAACATCCTCCCAGCCCCCCTCCCCCCCGTCCCACTCCTCCACTCGTCATCAGTACTTACCACTGCCTGAGATTGTTGCATCACATATTCTATTTGCACATCTTTTAAGAATTCATTGTCTTTCCTACTAGAATGTTTACTTCATAAGCTCAGGGACTTCATCTGTGTACTTTGTGCTGTTCCTGGCCTTAAGAACTCTATGCTCAGCCCAGCACCCAGAGCTCAGTGGTTAGGGTGCTGGCCTCATACACCAGGGCTGGTGGGTTCGAACCCGGCCCAGTCCTGCTAAACAACAATGTGACAATGATAACAACAACAAAAAAATAGCCGGGCGTTGTGGCGGGCACCTGTAGTCCCAGCTACTTGGGAGGCTGAGGCTAGGGAATCACTTAAGCCCGAGAGTTTGAGGTTGCTGTGAGCTGTGACGTCATGGCACTCTACGGAGAGCAACATAATGAGACTCGGTCTCAAAAAAGAACTGTGCTGATCATAGCTGGCATGAAAAACACGGTCTTAGTGCAAGGTCCTGGGACCATGCCTGATTGCTTCCCTTCTATTGAGGGCCTGTTTGGTGTTTCAGTTCCCTGTGGTAAGATTCAGAGTGATTGTGTATAAGAAGGGAGGCTCTTTAGCATTGTCATGGAAGTTTTAGCCATTGCAATCAGGGAAGAAAAGGCGATCAATTGTTTTTTTAGTTGAAAGAAGGAATATCCCAAAATTATTTACCTTATTGGTTTGTCCTGAAGAGATCCTACAAGCACCATCAGATGTTGAACACTGGGCAGAAGTAGACAATGATGTCATTTTGGCAGTGATGAAATTGCAGTCTGTTAATAAAACTAAAAGAAAAAAATTAAAAAATCAATTCTGAAGTAGAAAATTCTCTTTGGTATTTATAAAAAAGCATCCAGTAGAAATAAGACACATGCAACACCTATATCAAAGCATCCTACACAAATACTACGGCTCTTCATACCTTCTGATCACTTTGTAGTTCGGCGCCAACAAAAAACTGAAGAGCTTAAATTAAGAACCACATATGCTTCCCACAGGTGCAGCTTGAAACAGAAACAAGTTCGGGCATGCTCCAACTTCCTCACTGAGGCTAAAATGTAAATTGTTACAACTGAAAGTTGAATGTACAATCATCCCTCCCCCACAGATATCAGCTAGTTCTTTAGTTATCTCATCCTCTTGGGCAATGCTCAAAAGCACCCTCTAGAACACAGACCCAACCCTGGGGATTTACTAATCTACCTTTTAAGTATTAAGACTTCAAGAGGACTTCCAGGAAAACCTCTGCAACATGTTGGAACATGTCTTGACAAGAGACCACAGAGAAGTGAGAATCAGCATTTTCAGTGTCAATTAAAACAGCTTTTAAATGTACCAAATCCAAATAGAGCACAAAAACCACACACCTATAAAATGGAGTAACCAAGAGAGAAATACTCAGAATATGAAGGAAAAGAGGTTAGCATGAACGAAAGAGTACAGTGTAATTGAAATTTTCTACCTTTTCTCCTTTAAAAAAAAGGCAGCTACAAAGAAGAAAGCTGTACTTGAACTCCTGGGCTAACACAAGAGGATCGATCCTCCTACTTCAGTCTCCTGAAGTAGCTGAGGAGACTACATGCACATGCCACCTGGCTGGAAAATAGATTTTAAAATAGTCTGAGTTACCTTCATGCCTTTTTAATAAAAAGGCAACAAATTAGTGAAATTTATGATTAACAAGCCACATCAGGGAGGCCTGATGCCCTTCTTGACTCCTTTCTCTTACAGTCTACCCCTAGTTCATAAATAAATTCTGAAACTATTATCTTCAACATGTTTCCAAAATCTGGCCAGTCTCAGTGGTTCAGGCCTGTAATCCTAGCACTATGGGAGGTTGAGGTTGGTGGACTGCCTGAGTTCACAGGTTCGAGACCAGCCTGAAATAGAGTGAGACCTTCCCCCCCAGAGCCTGGTGTTGTGGCAGGTGCCTGTAGTCCCAGCTACTGGGGAGGCTGAGGCAAGAGAATCACTTGAGTCCAAGAGTTAGAGATTTTGGCTTGGCGCCCATACCTCAAGCAGCTAAAGTGCCAGCCATATACACCAGAGTTGGCAGATTCAAATATAGCCTGGGCCCGCGAAACAACAATGACAACTACAACCAAAAAATAGCAGGGCATTGTGGCTGGCGCCTGTAGTCCCAGCTACTTGGGAGGCTGAGGCAAGAAAATCACTTAAGCCCAGGAGTTGGAGGTTGCTGTGAACTGTGATGCCACAGAACTGTACCCAGGGCGACAGCTTGAGGCTCTGCCATTAAAAAAATAAATAAATAAAAAGTTGGAGATTTCTGTGAGCTATGATGCTACGGTGGTACTCTACCAAGGGTGACAAAGTAAGACTCTGTCTAAAAAAAAAAAAACAAAAAAAAACATGTTTCCAAAATCTAACCCCTTCTAATTCCATTGCTACTACACTAATCTGAGTCACCTATCTCTTCACTGCATTAGTCTCCTCAGAGAGTAAGGGAATAAAGAAGTAACAAATTTAGTTTCTCTGGGCGGTGCCCCCAGCTCAAATGAGTAGGGCGCTGGCCCCATATACCGGAGGTGGTGGGTTCAAACCCGGCCCTGGCCAAAACTGCAAAAAAAAAAAAAAAAAGAAAGAAAAGTTTGTTTCTCCTACATTCTCAAGCAACAATCAACAACACAGAAGATTTCTGCAAACTCTAGTCACCAAGAAGTGGAGGATTTCTCACCACCAGCAACCAATCAATTCTGCAGACAATACAATCCGGTTGTCCTATAATTTTACAGAGAAGTAGCATCAAATTCCACATGCTGAAGGCCCACTACCTTAAGACTGCTGCTCCCCACTTCTGATACCAATTACAAGTTTCAGGTTGTTTTACTGTGCTATAAATGGGGGCTCCCATGATCCCCTCTTTGAGTTTAATTTGCTAGAGCGGCTCACATAACTCAGGGGAAACACTTACACGGACCTTCCCTCTCCAGAGGCACCACGCACCAAGGAGCTCTGAGAATTCAGATATTCTGTATCAAAGCTCTTCCAGCCCCAACCTTTTGGGCTTTTACGGAGGCTTCATTACATAGGTGCAACTGATTATATCATTAGCCACTGGCAATCAACTTCATTGGGAGGATGGGGCTTAAATTCCCAACCCTATAATCCTGCCTAGGTCCCCAGTGACCAGCCCCATCCATGTATCAGCTCATTAGCATACAAAAAGACATTTATTACTTTGGAGATGCTGAGGATTTTAGAAGTTGCATGCCAGAAAATGACAGTATAGGCTCGGAAACCGTAGCACAGTGGTTACAGCGCCAGCCACATAAACCAAGGTTGGAGGGTTCAGAGTCCAGCCCAGGCCAGCTAAAGAAAGGACAACTCCAACAAAAAATAGCAGGGCAGGCGGCGCCTGTGGCTCAAGGAGTAGGGCGCCAGCCCCATGTACTGGAGGTGGCGGGCTCAAAACCGGCCCAGGCCAAAAACTGCAAAAGAAAAAAAAAAAAGGCTGGGCACTGTGGTGGGCACCTGTGGTCCCAGCTACTTGGGAGGCTGAGGCAAGAGAATCACTTTAAACCCAAGAGTTGGCATTTGCTGTGAGCTGTGACGCCATGGCATTCTACCAAGGGTGACAGAGATTCTGCGGGTGGAGCACCAGCCTGATATATCAAGGGTGGTGGGTTTGAACCCAGTCCTGGCCAAACTGCAACATAGCCAGGAGTTGTGACAAGTGCCCATAGGCCTAGCTACTCAGGAGGCTGAGGCAAGAGAATCGCCTGAGCCCAGGAGTTGGAGGTTGCTGCGAGCTGTGATGCTACAGCATTCTACCAAGGGCAACAGAGTGAGACTCTCTTAAAAAAAAGAAAAAAAGAAAATGAGAGTATGTGTGTGATATTTTGTATAATATTCCTGTGAGAAAATTTTCAGTTCTTTCTACATTTTTACTATCATGAATAGTGCTACAAGCTGAGTATCCTTATCTGAAATGTTTGAGACCAGAAACATTGCAGGTTTCAGATTTTTTCAGATTTTGGAATACATTAGAACCTCCACAATTGACCACCTCCTTATGTTGACCTAATTTTTATAGGTCGGATAATGCACCACATGTTCGTATCAGTATAGAAGGCCTAGTTGCTTATGCTGACCACCTTTGTATGTTGACCAGTTTGCGACCATCCCTTGGGTGGTCCACTTACAGAGGTTGTACCATACTTGCATTATACTTAGTAGCTGAGCATCCCTCATCTGAAAGTCCAAAACCTCCAATAAGCATTTTCTTTGAGCATTCACGTTGAATCTCAAACAATTGTGGAACACTTCAGATTTCCAATTTGGAATACTAAACCCACATTAACATTCTTGCACATAACTTAAGGAATCTTTTGCTTGACACTACAGTTTGCATGCTCCTTTAAAACTCACGTTGAGATGGGCATGGTGGCTCAGGCCTATAATCCCAGCATTCTCCAAGGCTGAGGAGAGTGGAATGCATGAGCTCAGCAGTTGGAGACCAGCCTGAGCAAGAGCGACACCCAGTCTCTAAAAATAGCCAGGCATTGTGGAGGTGAGGCAAAAGGATCCCCTGGGCCCAAGAGTTTGAGGTTCCTGTGAGCTATGACACCACAGAACTCTACCCAAGGCAATAAAGTGAGACTCTGTCTCAAAAAAAAAAAAAGAATAACAGTGCTTTCTTTGTGGGAAGATTTTTAATGGTTGCTTCAATTTCTCTAATTTTTTTTAATTGAAATTGAAAACTAATTCTCTAATAGATATTATTTAAGATTTTTGCTTCTTCCATTTTGTCTGATTTTTTTAAATGCTGGTAAACAGTTGACATTATTCGCTTTTAATCTCTACTTTGTGTTCAGATGCACCTTTTCATTCAAGATAGTTTATCATGTTAGTATCTTTTTTCTTCTCTTGACCAATCTTGTTAGAGGTTCTCTACTCCCCCATCCCACACACAAACAGCTTTGATCTTCTCTAGTCTATCTTTTTCTTTTCAAAAATTAGTCACTCTTGGTGGCGACCGTTGCTCAGTGGGTAGGGCACCAGCCACGTACACCAGGGCTGAGAGGTTTGAAACTGGCCTGCACCAGCTAAAACAATGACAACTGTAACAACAACAACAACAACAACAAAAAAAAAATAGCTGGGTGCTGTGGCGGGTGCCTGTAGTCCCAGTTACTTGGGAGGCTGAAGCAAGAGAATTGCTTAAGCTCGAGAGTTTGAGGTTGCTGTGAGCTGTTATGCCACAGCACTCTACCCAAGGCACAGCTTGAGATTGTCTCAAAAGAAAAAAAAAAAAAAAAAAAAGGCTTGGCGCCTGTAGCTCAAGTGGCTAAGGCGCCAGCCACATACACCAAAGCTGGCAGGTTCGAATCTTGCCCTGGCCTGGCAAATAGCAATGACAACTGCAACCAGAAAAAAATAAAAATAGCTGGGCATTGTGGTGGGCGCCTGTAATCCCAGCTACTTGGGAGGTTGAGACAAGGGAATCGCTTAAGCCCAATAGTTGGAGGTTGCTGTGAGCTGTGATGCCATGGCACTCTACCCAGGGTGACAGCTTAAAAAGAATTAATCACTCTTACTTGTATCACATCTTTTTTCACATTTACTCTGAACATTTACTGATTTGTTAAATTATACACTTAGCCTATTCCTTTTATAACCTGAATATTTATGGCTACAAGTTCCTTTCCTCTTCCACTCAAACTATTTTTGATTCACCTCACAAGTTTTGATAATTTCCATTTTTAAAAAACTTTACATATCCTTGCTAATTTGTCAGCTTAACCTACAGACGAGAAAGGCAATGAAATTTCCAAATATCATGGTGGAATTGTCCACTTTATCCCAAAGTTCTACTAATTTTGCTTCACCTATTTTAAAGGTTTTAAATCACAAATGTGCTTTAACTTGTTGTATCTTCTTTGCTCAACTGTCACTACCTAGTGATTCTTTCCATTCCAAGTGAGACATTGTATAAAGTATGTTTTACCTTCTGTTAGCATAATTATATCAGCTTTCTTCTGATTAGTATTTCCAGGTATCTTTTCCCAACCTTTTACTCTCAGATCTCTATTCTATTTTTTCCATATCCTTAGAAACTTTTGGTATGCCCCTTGTAAAAAGCTTATACCTGAGCTTTGGGTTTTTTTAATCTGATTTTTCTTTTCTTTTTTTTCGTGTAGAGACAGTCTCAGTTTATCGCCCTTGGTGGAGTGCCATGGTATCACACAGCTCACAGCAACCTCCAACTCCTGGACTAGGTGATTCTCTTGCCTCAGCCTCCCAAGTAGCTGAGACTAAAGGCGCCTGCCACAATGCCCAGCTATTTTTTGGTTGCAATTTAGCCAGGGTGGGGTTTGAACCCACCACCCTCAGTATATGGGGCCGGCACCCTACCCACTGAGCCACAGGCGCGGCCCTTTTTATCGGATTTTTCCATTTTTTTTTTTATCCTTAAAACTGATGAGTTCTATACATTTATTATAATTGATATATACAGATGTTTCTACCATCTTATAATTTAACATTCCAGTTTGTGCCTATTCTATGCTGTTAATGTCACTACCTTTTTAAAAAATTGTATCTAGGTTGGGTGCAGTGGTTCATGCCTGTAATCCTAGCACTCTGGGAGGCCAAGACGGGTGGATTGCTTGAGCTCAAGACCAGCTTGAAAAGCAAGACCCTGTCTCTACTAAAAGTAGAAAAAAACTGAGACAAGAGGATCGCTTCAGCCTAAGAAATGGAGGTTGCTGTGAGCTATGATGCCACAGCACTCTACCCAAGGCAACAGCTTTAGGCTGTCTCAAAAAAACAAACAAACAAACAAAAAAAAAAACCTGTACCTGTCTTCCTGATAGTAAGAATTTTGGCACTATCATCTGGACTTAAAATTCTGGGATAGGCTAGGCACAGTGGCTCACGCCTGTAATCATAGCAATCTGGGAGGCCAATGCAGATGGGTTGCCTGAGCTCTCAAGTTCGAGACCAGCTTAAGACTCTTGTCTAAAAAAAATAAAAATTATATATATATATACACACACACACACACACACACACACACACACACACTGGGATAGATATTAATACTATTTTGTTCTTTCTTTTTCTGCCTTAGCCTATATTTTAAGACAATAAGCAATAGCAAAAAAAATCTCATCATCTTTACTTCATACATCTCTTATAACAGTTCCTAGACTTGAATCTCAGTACTTTATACATTTACTACCGTATATACTTGAGTATAAGCCGAGTTTTTTCAGCACAAAATTTGTGCCGAAAAACCCGAACTCAGCACAAATTTTGTGCTGAAAAAACTCGGCTTATACTTGAGTATATACAGTATCTTAAATGTAGGTCTTTGCATAGTGAAGCTTCCAAGAACCCCTATGCCTGAGAATATCTTTATCATTCCCTCCTATATAAACAAATGTGGTTGGCTTTAAAACTCAGAGCCCTCAATACTCAGGAAATACTCTTGTCTTCTTGCATTTAGTGATGGCTGTTAAGAACCGAAGTCAAGGCTCAGAGCCTGTAGCTCAGCGGCTAGGGCACCAGCCATGTACACCAGAGCTGGCGGGTTCGAACCCAACCAGGACTTGCCAAACAACAACTACAACAAAAAAATAGCCGGGTGTTGTTGCGGGCACCTGTAGTCCCAGCTACTCAGGAGGCTGAGGCAAGAAAATCGCCTAAGCCCAAGAGTTTGAGGTTGCTGCAAGTGTGATTACACAGAACTCTACTGAGGGTGACATAGTGAGACTCCGTCTACCAAAAAAAAAAAAAAAAAAAAAAATGAAGTCAATTCAATTTTGCTTCTTTGTATGTAATATTTTCTAGCTTTTCTTATGTTTTCTTTTTCTTTGTTCTGGGAAATTTTTTTGATTTAAAGTTCTAATTCGTTCCTTAATTTATCCATTCTGTTATTTATTTTACCTAAGACATTCTTTATTTCAACCATTTATTCTTCATACCTCATATTTCTGTTTGGTTCTCCTAAGAGAATAAGCTCCTAAGCTTATTCTAAGCTCCTAATACTTATTCTTACTTCAAATTGCTAATGTCTTTTCTTTCTTTTAGAATGATTATTAGTGTAACTTTAAACTCTTGATCCATCTGTTCTAATATTTGTTCCAATAAAGCCTATATATTGTTTATCTCTTAAAATACTGTACTTTTCAACTGTCTTTGTTATTTTAGCCCATAAAGGCCATCAGCTACTCTGACAAGCAAAGTATGTATATGGGGAAAATCCAGACTCCAGTTCAAATCAGCCCCATTAAGTTGGGGAAGGTAGGAAATGAACACTAAAGTAGAAAGCCCCAAGCACCGGAAAACCAGTCATTATCTACCCCGTACAACCACTACTTAGATTAGGGCTTTGCCCTTTGTTCCCAGAGAGCAGCAGCATATGATAGGGATTTGGTAAAACCTAAGGATTAACAGGGTAAGCAACAAAGAAGTGAATACCTCAAGTCACCACCTATTTTTTTCTTTCAACTCCTCACAAATACAGGCTTCTGAAATGCCTGGTTCACTCTTAGGGAAAACTGGACTAGGACTATCAGAAGGATTTTCTTTTTTAAGTCCTACAGTCTCAAGCCCTACTCAATAGCTTGCTACTGCTTTAAAGATAAACACATGGTCTATCCCTCAGCATTATCTCCAGTCTTATCTTACCCTGTTCTTCCCCTTGCTCCTCACACCTCAACCATGCCTGTGCTTTCTGCTTCAGAGCCTTTGCACACCTTGTTCCTTCATTTGGAGCACTGTGAGTTCTGTGTAAGACTGATTCATTCCAAACCTTCAAGTCTCACGTTAAATGTCACCTCCTCAATTGTCATCAAGATGTTAAAACTTAAGTTTAAGTCAGGGGTGGGATAAATGCATGAAGCAGGTTGACCAGTTGACTTCCCCAACCCTGTCACTGAGGTTCATATATCATGTAGTACTCGATGCGAAACAACAGGAAGCAACTAGCACCACTTATTACGTATTCTTAAATTTGTGGGGGGAAATGGAGGGTGAAGAAATAAGTAAACAGGCTTGGCACCTGTAGCTCAGTGGCTAGGGCACCAGCCACATACACCGGAACTGGCAGGTTGGAATCCAGCCCAGGCCAACTACAACCAAAAAATAGCCAGGCGTTGTGGCGGGCGCCTATAGTCCCAGCTACTTGGAAGACTGAGGCAAGAGAATGGCTTCAGCCCAAGAGTTTGAGGTTGCTGTGAGCTGTGAATGCAACAGCACTCTACATAGTGAGGCTCTGTCTCAAAAAAAAAGAAAGAAAGAAAGAAAGAAAGACAGACAGACTAAAAGGCAACTAGCCAAATCCACAATGTTGAAAACTCTACAGGACCTGGGGTAGAGCAGAGGGTTGAAGTGAGGGTACTGTTATAGAGACTTTAAAAACCAACCAGATACCACAGTCTGCACCAGTCCTATCTACTCCAGGCCAGGGGAGTTGGGGGTATGTGGGGAGGACGTGGAAAGGAATAACATTAGTCCAAGATTTCCAGGCTGCAATGTGCTATGATAGCGCCTCTGAACAGCCACTGCACTCTAGCCTGGGCAGCACTGCCAGGCTTCATCTCCTAAAAAAGAAGAGTTGGCTGGGAGAAGTTGTTACCAGACGAAGAGGGTCTGACCACCTGTCACTGTCAGCCAATATGCAGAGAAACTTTGTCAGAAAGCCAGGATTCTGGAGAACCGTGAGAGTAGCCTCTACAAGGCTGTTCTATTCTTCCATTTGCAAAATTACTGTTTTATACATAAAAATTCAAAGCAAAGACCATAACAACTTCTATTCCAAATAATAATCAACATAACTTAGTGACCTATTACACATTCCAATTCAAAGGTTAATCTCCTAAATCAAGCCACCGAAACTACTCAGGATAGGCATCTCTAGGGTGGGAGCTAAATTTACAAAAACAGTGTCTCCTGGGAGACAGGAGGTGAAGGTCAGGCAGGACCTAAACCGACCAAACTAGCTGTGTCATGTCTGCCAGAGCCTGCCTGACTCCATCTTATTCTCACTACATGTGCTTTCACGGCCTGAGCACTCTGGGAAGCCAAGGCAGGTGGACTGTCTGAGCTCAGGAATTCCAGACCAGCCTGAGTAAGAGACCCCATCTGTACCAAAAATAGAAAAACTAGATGAGGGCTCAGCGACTGTAGCTCAGTGGCTAGGGTGCCAACCACATACACTGGAGCTGGCAGGTTTGAAGCCAGCCTGGGCCTGCCAAACAACCATAACTACTACAACAACAACAACAACAACAACAACAAAATAGCAGGGCCTTATGGCAGCGCCTGTAGTCCCAGCAACTTGGGAGGCTGAGGCAAGAGTCGTTTAAGCCCAAGAGTTGGAGGTTGCTGTGAGCTGTGATGCTTCGGCACTATTGAGGGCGACATAGTGAGACTCTGTCTCAAAAAAATAAATAAAATAAAATAAAATAAAAATAAAAATAGAAATACTAGATCAGGTGCAGTGGCTCATGCTATTATCCTAGCACTAGGGGAGACTGAGGCAGGAACATCCCTTGAGTTCAGCAGTTCCTGACCAGCCTGACCACAAGGGTGAGACCCTCTCTCTACTAAAACACACACACACACACACCAAAATTAGCCAGGCACAGGATAACAGAGTGAGACTCTAGTCTCAAAAGAAAATAAAATGTTCATTTCCCTATTATCTCCACCAAAAATAATAATAAAAGAAGAAAGAAAAGAAAAATAGAAAAACTAGCCAAGCATGGTGGTGCACCCCCTATCGTCTGAGCTCCTCAGCAGGCTGAAGCAAAAGGATCGCTGGAGCCCTGGGGTTTGAGGTTGCTGTGAGCCAAGGTGACACCAAGGCTTTGTCTAAAAAAATAAGAGAAAAAAAGAAATTAATGTATGAGGAAGGAGAAAACTAAACATAAACTGAGATACCCCAGAGCTTGGAGGAGCTTCCTAACATAGATCCTTCCTGATGAAAAGAACAAAGCAGCAATTTCGCCAGGTGCCGCTTTAAAACACTGGTTTTCAAAGGTTAGGTAGGCAGTACAGAAATCTTTAGGAAGTGTGCTGAGTGAAATATTTATTTCCCTGAGCTCCATCCCGAAATGTTGTTTCAAGAAGCCAAGTGTGGCCCCCAAATGAGCATTTTTTTTTTTTCTTGAGACGAAGTCTCACTTTGTCGCCCTGAGTAGAGTGCCAGGGCATCTGGGCTCATAGCAACCTCAAACTCAGCCTCCTGAGTAGTTGGGGCTACAGGCGCCTGGCACAATGCCCGGCTATTTTTTTTTTTTTTTTTTTTTTCCCAGTTTTTGCAAGAGACAGGGTCTCGCTCTGGTTCAGGCTGGTCTCGAATTCGCGAGCTCTAGCGACCCACACCCGCCTCGGCCTCCCAAGGTGCTCGGATTACAGGCATGAGGCACCTCGCGCGGCCAAAATGAGCACTTTTCAAACACGCGAGCGCCTCAGAGACAGACGAACTGCAAGCCTAAAAATTACACTCTTAAATAAATCTTAAGACACGCCCGCATCCCTCCCTCCTTTCCCTTTCTGCGAGGTACTTCGGTATTCCCAACTCAATCCGACTACTTCGATTTCAGGTTGGTCACCCGTTGGCCAAAACTACGTCACGTCACTAGACCTCCACTTTTATCTTGCGCAGGCCCCCATCTTACAACCCTTCCCCCACCAGCCCTCCTACCGCCGGGCGCGACCTTCCCAACACCCACACACCACGCCTCAAGCTCCTCCCGCCTGCTCCCTCCGCTCCGAGGCCAGCGGGATTGGCGCCGCCGCTGCCTACTCCTATCCGCTACTCGCTCCCGGCCTCCCAGCACCCCGCAGACGCAACCTGAGAGCCACACCTTACGGCCGCTCCATGGGTCGCTCCCCAGCAGAGCCCGGCTGGGGGTAAGAGGGGTAGGCAGCAACAGGCCCTAAGGCCTCAACAGCATTTTGAAATGGCGAGCAATGAAGTCGCAACTTCCGGCCTCCCGCAAGCCCCCGCACACGAGAGCTTCCGAGGAGGCTTCCGGAACCATAGATGCAGTGATCAAGAGAGCTAGAGAGTTAGGAAGGCAGCGCTTTCTCTACCATAGAGTAGTTCCTAGTGCGGCGAGAGAGTCGCGGGGCCTGGACGACTGAAAGAGACTATTTGGGGAACTAGCTAGGTTCTGATATTTACACAGACAGCATTTACAGACGTTCAGCAGGTTTAAATCGTGTAGTTATAGTTAATTCATTTTTTATGCTGTAATGTATGGCAATATGTTGAATTGTATACATATATAATGAATTGTGTAGGAATTACATTAGTTTTCTAGGGTTGCCAACAAAATATCACTGAGTGGCTTAAACTGAAGAAATCTATGTTCTCATAATTCTGGAGGCTAGAAGACCAAGATTAATGTGATAAGAGATCAGAAAACAGAAGAGAGAAAACTGAAATTATGATCAGAAGTGGCCTTCACTTCTAAGGGGGGCAGAGGGGACTACATTTTTCAGCCACTCCCAAGTATGCGTTCTCGCTCCCAAGGGGTGACCCAGAGGGGAAACAGAGCATCCCAGTGTTGTTGCTAATCGGAAGAGCTAAGACTGGTATATACACGAATAATTCAAGAAATACAATGAATGCTAAAAGAGAGGTGTGAAGAACAGTGCCCTGGAGCTTACCTGAATCTCACAACTAGGTCATCTGATCTATTCTCTCCAAATATAGAAGGGCTTCAGTAGACATCTCAAACTATCTTTAACCTCTGCTGGTGCCAAATGTTTTACCTGCCACAGATACTTCGTTTCATTTATTTTAGATGATTCTGTTAGAGGATTTTCTGGGCTGAAATATATCACCTTGCAATTTCTGTTGGTTTTAGTTTTGCACTCCAAAGTTCTGTCCCCCAAAGGACAGAATAAGGCTTTGGCATTTTTATTAAAACTTTTTACTTATTTGAAGACAGTCCAATTCTTATACCTGTCCCTAATTTTTCTGCTGGATAGATATCCCCTGGAGCCTTCAACTATTTATTTGACACAGCTTCAAGACTCCTTGCAATTCCAGTCACCATCTTCTGAACAAGCACCCATCCTTTTGCATGGATCTGTATCCAGAACTAGATACAGATCCAGGCAAAAGAAAATAGAGCAATAAATTAATGACCTTTCTTAATTTGTACATTACCCCTTACTTTACTTCTAGAATAACTTCTTCCATAGTTAGGAGATGCAGAGTTTTATACAGAAACTGAATAATTGATTTCCTTTTCATTGTTCACAGAGAGCTTGAATTCAGCAACAAACCCTCTCAAAAAAATAGTTGAAGGGAGAACTTTTTTTTTTTTTTTTTAAAACAAAGTCTCACTCTAATACTCTAATGCCCAAGCTGTTTGGGGCTTTTTGTGTGTGTTTGGTGTTTGTTTTTGTTTTTGTTTGGAGATGAGGTCTCCCTCTAATTCCCGATCTGCAGTGCAGTGACATGATCATAGCTCACTGCAGCCTTAAACTCCAAGGCTCAAGAGATCCTTCTCTTCAGGCTGATTTTTTCTATTTTCTTGAAGAGAAAAGGGGATCCTGCTCTGCTGCCCAGAGCTGGTTTCAAGTGATCCTCCCACCTTGGCCTTATAAAGTGCTGGGATTCCAGGCATGAGGCATGTGGCAATGCTCTTGGCCTGAAGAGGGAGTGGGGGAACTTTCAAGGTGAATTACTGTCAACTATTTCCCCTTTACCTTTGGGGATTTGATTTAATTTAAAAAAAATTTTTTTGCCAGTTTTTGGCTGGGGCCAGGTTTGAACCAACCACCTCCTGTATATGGGGCAGGTACCCGACTCCTTTGAGTCACAGGTGCCGCCCATTAATTTTAAAATTTTCTAAACAGGAATTTGTTTTGCATCTTCTAAGAAGTTTCTGGTTAGTTTGGATCTCTTTCTTCTATCTGCTGGAGTCTCGGAATTATGATATGCACATGCAATTCAGTTTAAGAGTAACAAATATTTGTTGAACACCTACTGTGTAACAAGCATCAGCCTAGAGGGTTCCAAAACAAGTATGGTGTGGAATCTGTCTAGTAAAGGAGTCAGACTGTTCAGGTGAAGAGAATGTGGTGAGCACAATGATAGATGAGCTTCAGTAACCACCCCTGGAGAGTCAACGGAGATTAGCCCTTTCAATTTTGTAAAATATTGATCATCATATTTAATTTGTCTCCGCTTAAAACCTTGATAAATCTGTTGATTAGGTGATAGTAAAGAACAGAGCTTTTCCCATCACATTTCACACTGATTTGTGCAAATTGTTCATCTTCCAGGGTTGCTTTAAAAACCACCAGTTATCTCCCCAAAGTTAACATCTGGCAACATTTCTCCATCTTTTCCTAATGATTTTATAAGACTTATCAAATGACTCGGTATAATAAAAAAAAAAACATAACTATGGTATTTCCCTTTTCTACCAGTCAAGTAACCTTACCAAAGAAAGAAAATTAAATGAGCTTAAAAACTCATAATTGACTCTTAGTGATCACCTCTTCCTTCTTTAAGACATACGTTCATTAGGTTTCCAAAACTTATTGGAGCAAAAAAACCTATGTTCAAAAATCATTGATTTAATAAAGTGACAGGAAACCTAGCTTCTTGTCTAGCTATTTCTAGAAACAGAGAAAGTTACACAGTTCTGCGGGTCTTCAATTTCCTAATATATAAAATAAAATGGCTGAATTAGGTGATTTGTTATGGCCCCTTATAGCTTTTAAAAAATTAAAAGTCAGTATTATTGGTCTATAGTCTTTCCAAAAAAGAAATAATAAACTACTTTATACACACTAAAAGGTATAAAGAGGAATATAGTTTCCTTTCCCTCAGAACTCTTTCTAAGGAACAACACTTTACATGTACAAAGCAGTTTTCTGTTGTCACTTTTTCTATGGCATCTCCCTCCTTAAACCCTAGAAGTATTCAAACAGCACTCCTAACTTCAGAATTCAGGCTTTGTAGAAGCATTTATCCTTTCCCGTTTTCAATATACATTGTATGTACCCTTTTCTCAAAAAACAAAACCATTGACTTGAAATATATTCTAACTTGACAATAATTTGCAATTTTTCTCTTCATCAAATAATTACTAATGGCCAAATAACATTACATATTAAGGCTTTCTCATAATTTATATAGCCATTATATTATTTACGATTAAAATGCCATGAAGACCTCTCCTGTAGTCATATCTTCTTGTACATCTCTGATTATTTCTTTACAGATTCATGAAAGTAGAATTGCTGGACCACAGTAATAACTCTGAAAGTAGTTGAGGATAGAATGAAAGGAAAGCAACATCATCTAACAGAGACCCTTTGGGGTCTCATTCGCAAAGCTCTGCTCTGGGCAATTTTCAAGGCTTGCTCCATAGCAGAGGACAGTGCTTAAATTATGGATGGCTGCAGGAGAGAAGAGCCTCCAATGCCAAGATCACTACACTATCCCGACTACCAGGTTCGGTTTTCTCGTTTCTCGGTTTAGTAGGTTCTGCCCTCAAGGTTCCTGCTGGTGAACTTAAAATTTACTTAGTAACCCTTCAGGGGACCTACTGGGCAATCTCACTTTCATTCCTTTTTCTCACTTTATACTACACAACTCAACCCAATAGCCTCAGAAGAGCATATTTTATATTCTGTCTTAGACAGACTCATTTTTTTTCTGTTGTCGGGTAGGTTTCAGTACTGATAGTCATTCCGTTGTCGATCGTAAAATAGACCTAACATCGCTACAGCGCTTCTACAGTGATACCTCATAGTTCCCTTTATCCTGAACCTATTAGGTTACCAACCAGAAAAATCCTACCTAATGATGGTTACTAGGCAAGTAAATATCTCGCAATTCTGCACCAGCTGGTCATACTGGTGAAAATTGCAGAATTGGGGCTTTCTGTTTTTCTTTTTTGCATGAATCAGGAAGTTCCTTGCATTTACAGCAGTTTCACAAAATACGGCGCAAGACGCGAGTATATAGGCGTTCCCATTCTTATGTGAGGTATTACAGCACAGCCTCCTTCCTTTGGGAGCCCGGATAGCTCAGTCGGTAGAGCATCAGACTTTTAATCTGAGGGTCCAGGGTTCAAGTCCCTGTTCGGGCGTTTCCTGTTTATCTTTTAACTAAAAATTGTATATTATTATTTATGTTGTGCGATATGATGTTCTAAAATAGGTATATGTTGTGGAAGGGCTAAATCAAGCTGATTAGTGAGTGCATAACTCGTTTTTTTCCGCAATTGAGAACGCGATGTGCTTCATTCTTACTTTCTTTTTCCCCTTTATTATTAGCAAACTGAAGAACGAATTCCTTCTCGCTGTGAAACCGTGCAAAACCTCGATGATTTTACATAGTCACTTCCTTATTTTCTCAGTGAGAACAGACTTATCTGGCGTATTCTGAAATCAATGAAAAATTAATTGAATTCGATTTAAAATGCAAGTTTTTATTCCTCAGCGTTCAGATCCCGGTGTGATACAGTATTTGGTAGTGTTAAGAGGCAAAAATGTTGTAAACGCCCGAACAGGGACTTGAACCCTGGACCCTCAGATTAAAAGTCTGATGCTCTACCGACTGAGCTATCCGGGCGCTCTTGGTTGAACGTCCTCCGCTGTTTATTTAATATAGTTCTAATAGGTTGTTTCTTTGAAAGGTTATTTATACTCTAAATAGATTTGAAGGGTTTTTTCTTTAGCAAGATAAAGCAAAACAATTTGCTTGTACTTTTTGTTCCATTTACTTATGACACATGATCTTCAAGCTCTTTCCTATTTCAATAACAAGTTGCTAATATCTACTAAACCATCTAAAACAAAATTGGTGGTAGTAAATTATGGCAAAATGGACATCCAAGGCACATATTCAAAATTCAGACATGAAGTTGCAGCCTATTTTTATTACACTTCTTCTGTCTTCCATTAATCACTTCCCTGCTAGGAACTCTTAATTTTATTTATTCTACCAGACCAGATTACATCATCTTTCCCATGAATAAGAAATAAATTTCCATTTACCAGTTGATATAGCTGTTAGATAAGCCTGAGTTAGAACAAAAGGAGGAAAGATACATTTGATTCATGAACAAAAGAGCTAATACTATAGGAAAATAGAAGTGACTGTGGAAAGGTGGGTCTGAATTTTGATTATGGGAAAAAGTTTAGACCTTTAATTTACATTTGGATTGAACTGTCACCTTTCCATCCCTATCAGGCACGTTGCAGTTTTCAAGACAGACTCACAAAATGAATCCTTCCAAAGCAGTATGCAACAGCAAAAGCAAGATGGAGTATTAAGAATAAAAATCTCCAGATCAGCTAGCTTTTCCTAAAATCAGTTTTATCAATCCTGACGCATAGTGTGTGGAACACAGGATTGTAAAATTTCAAAAACTGATAAGGGAATTCATGTTTTGTTTCTAGGAAGTAGAAGCTTCTGAACACAATGAACAAAATAGCTCAGCCTCAGTTGGAGGAATTTTTCTTTCCTACAATTGTCTGAGTCTTTGAGAACAAAAACTAACAAATTGTGTGATTCTAAACAGGGTTTCCACATCTAAAAAATAAAGGAAATTGATTAGATCGCCTCTAAAATACCTTCTAAAACTAAAGTTTTACTATTACCTTACTTTTTCTATGGTAAGAGTAGAAGAAACACACTCAAAATGCACCAGGAAAGAGTGATTTAATTCAACAAACATTTATTGATCATCTATTATGGCTCAGGCTCCACGCCTAAGAAGAGTAGGATATGGGTCCTACTAACCATCTAGGAAAGAAAACACTTACAAAAGCAAACCATTTTGAACGTGAAGTGGTATGGCAAGAGATGAGGATGAACAGAAAGGAGGGGTTTATAACATCAACAGTGACCTTGAGTTTTAAGTATGGAGACTACATGACCAGAGTTGAATTTGAACAAGTGGCAGTCAGAGATGTATAAAAGAAATCTTAATGAGCTAAACATAGACATTTATTTCTATAGACATATTTCTCAAGCACCCACTGTGTTAGGTAAGGAAAAACTTCTTGCTGCATTTCTATAAATGAAATGTGAACATAAGTTATAGATCTAAATTTTTAAAGAAGGAAAATGGTGTCTGTCCAAGCTTCCTTAGAGGGCCAAGCAATGGACGAAGGAGCCTTCAAGTTTTTTTCCTGCCCTAAGGCTTGTTACATCTGTTCCCTTTCCTTCAGGATACCAAAACCAGCTGTTTAAAGTTAAATAGACTGGCTGGGCGCCTTTAGCTCAAGCAGCTAGGGCACCAGCTGCATACACCAGAGCTGGCAGGGTCAAATCCAGCCCAGGCCCACCAAACAACAATGACAACCACGCATTGTGGTGGGCGCCTGTAGTCCCAGCTACTTGGGAGGCTGAGGCAAGAGAATCACTTAACCTAAGAGTTTGAGGTTGCTGTGAGCTGTGACGCTATGGCACTTTACCCCACTTGAGACTCTGTCTCAAAAAAATAAAAAAATAAAAATAAATAATAATAATAAAGTTAAATAGACTTGGGACTGCAAACTAATACAACCTCTTTGGAAGGAAATATGGAGAATACTCCAAGAACTCAAATTAGACCTCCCATTTGATCCTGAAATCCCATTACTAGGCATCTACCCAGAAGAAAAAAAAATTTTTTTACATAAGGACATTTGCACTAGATTGTTTATTGCAGCTCAATTTACAATCACCAAAATGTGGAAACAACCTAAATGCCCACCACCCCAGGAATGGATTAACAAGTTATGGTATAAGCGTGCCATTAAATACTATTTAGCCATTAAAAAAGATAGAGATTTGGGTGGCGCCTGTGGCTCAGAGGGGTAGGGCGTTGGCCCCATATGCTGGAGGTGGCAGATTCAAGCCCAGCTCCGGCCAAAAAGTAAAAAAAAAAAATAGAGATTTTACATCTTTTGTATTAACCTGAATAGAGCTGGAACACATTCTTCTTAGTAAAGTATCATAAGAATGGAGAAGTAATAATCCAGTGTACTCAATACTAATATGAAGCCAGTAGACGCGATCGAATATACTCCCACACAAGAGGAAAACCTCAAATCAATCCAAGGATGGGGCAGAGAATGAGGGAGCAGGGAGAGGGGAGGAGGAAAGGGGAAGGATGTGCTTCCACTTAAAGGGTACAATGTTAGAGGGTACCACACACCTCGTGGGGGCGGGACACAATTATAAGAGGGACTCTACCTAAAAATGCAAACATTGATTCTATTCCTTTGTACCCTCAAATTAAGCTAAAACAAATAAATAAATATGAAAAGATAAAGTTAAATAGACTGAATGAGAGTAATCAATCAATAAATTTCTTATTGAATGTCTACTATTTCCACAGCAGTGAGCCAGGCACAGCACAAAAGTAAAACACTAAATCTGGAAGAAATGTGGGGAGTGCAAGTTGTATTTATAGTGGACAGAGAATAACTTAATCTGGTTGGAGTGGAGAAAGGTAGGGAGAGGTAGGGCCAGCAGACCAGGTTTCTATCAGGCTAAGGAGAATTTTATCCTATAGGCAATGGCAAGCTATTAGAAGTTTGGCTTGTTAACACAGAGTCTACCCGATGTAGCATGAAACAAACCCGCTTCACCAGTGTTGCATTAAGAACACACTGTAAGCGCTATCTTGCGCCTTAGCATAAAATCTTCCTGGAGTGCTTCTTGAAGCTTCTCTTATTGTAGACTGTTGAACTTAATTTTGCCACTAGAGGGCAAGCTAAACTTTCAGAATCTCTATTTGGGAATTCTATTAAGTTTAATTTCCCCCACTAATTTTTTTTAACCTTATGTTGTGTGTAGTGAGAACACCTGAGATCTACGGGCTTAGCAAATTTCAAGTATATAATGCAGTAGTATAGTCATGTTGTATATTAGATCCCCCAAATTTATTCATCTTATAACTGAAAGTTTGAAACTTTTGATCAACATCCCCCCACCTCCTAGCCCCTGGCAACTATTCTGCTGTTTCCATGAGTTAATTTTTTCTTTTTTGTATTCCACATATAAGTGAGATCATTTAGTATTTTTTCTGTGTGTTTTTCTTATTTCATTTAACATAATAATCCTCCAAATTCATCCATATTGTCACCAATGGCAGAATTTCCTTCTTTTTATGGCCAAACAATATTCCATTATATAGATATATCACATTTTCTTTATCCAATCATCTGTTGACAGATACTTAGCTTGTTTCCCTATCTTGGCTATTATGAATAATGCTGGAATGAATTTGGAAGTGCAAGTATCTCTTCAACATACTGATTTGATTTCCCTTGGATATATTCCCAGAAGTGGGATTGCTGGTTTGTACAGTTCTATTTTTAATTTTTTTGAGGAACCTCATACTGTTTTCCATAATGGCTGTACCAATTTATATCTCCATCAACAGTATATAAAGTCTCTTTTCCCCACACCTTCACCATCACTTGTTATCTTTTGACTTTTTAAGAATAGCGATCCTGGCTCAGCACCTGTGGCTCAAGTGGCTTAGGCGCCAGCCACATACACCTGAGTTAGCGAGTTCAAATCCAGCCTGGGCCAGCCAAACAACAATGACCGCTGCAACCAAAAAACAGCCGGGTGTTGTGGCGGGTGCAGTCCCAGCTACTTGGGAGGCGGAGGCAGGAGAATTGCTTGAACCCAGGAGTTAGAGGTTGCTGAACGGTGATGCTACAGCATTCTACCCAGAACAATAGCTTGAGCTCTGTCTCAAAAAAAAAAAAGAATAGTCATCCTACCAGATGTGAGGTGATTATCTCACCCTGGTTTTGGTTTGCATTTCCCTGATGATTAGTGATTTTTTTTTTATTAAATCATAGCCGTGTACATTAATGTGACCATGGGGCACCATATACTGGTTTTATGATGATTAGTGATGTTGAGCACCTTTTCATATACCTGTTAGCCATTTGTATGTCTTTCGGGGGGAATGTCTATTCAGGTTCTTTACCCATTTAAAAAATCAGATTAGGACAGGTGCAGTGGCTCACACCTGTAATCCTAGCACTTTGGGAGGCTGAAACAAGTGGATTGCCTGAGCTCATGAGTTCAAGACTAGCCTGAGCAAGAGTGAGACCCCTGTCTCTAAAAAAACTAGAAAAAACTATCCAGCTTTGTGGCAGGTGCCTATAATCCCACCTACTGGGGAGTCTGAGGCAACAGGATCACTTAAGCCCAGGAACTTGAGGTTGCTGTGAGCTATAACACCATGGCACTCTACGCAGGGGGACAAAGTGAGACTCTGTCTCAAAACAAAAACAAACAAACAAAAAGAAAGCTTGAAACAAATAAAAAATCAGATTATTTAGGTTTTATTGCTGTTGAGTTCTATGAGTTCTTTATATATTTTGGATATTAGCCCCTGCTTTTTGCAACTATTTTCTCCCATTCCATAGATTGCCCTATCATTTTATTGATCCCCATTAATTTTTTTTTTTTTTCATGAGACAGGGTCTCATTTTGGCTGGAATGCAGTGTCCTGATCATAGCTCACTGCAAACTTAAATTCCAGGGCTCAAGTGATCCCTCTGCCTCAGCTGGGATTATAGACCTGGTCCAAAATCCCCACTAATTTTTTTTTTTTTTTTAGAGACAGAGTCTCACTGTACCGCCCTCGGGTAGAAGGCCATGACTTCACACGGCTCACAGCAACCTCCAGCTCTTGGGCTTACAGGATTCTCTTGCCTCAGCCTCCCAAGCCAACAGCTGAGACTACAGGCGCCTGCCACAATGTCTGGCTATTTTTTTGTTGCAGTTTGGCCGGGGCTGGGTTTGAACCTGCCACCCTCAGCATATGGGGCCGGCGCCCTACTCACTGAGCCACAGGCGGCGCCCAATCCCCACTAATTTTTAAAAAGATGTGTTTTACTTTCCTACTCATCAGAGTTACTGGTCTTTCAAAAAACTCAGGATTAGGGCGGCAGCTGTGGCTCAGTGGGTAGGGCGCCGGCCCCATGCACAGAGGGTGGCCCCGCCAAACAGCAACAAAAAAATAGCTGGGCATTCTGGTGGGTACCTGTAGTCCCAGCTACTCAGGAGACTGAGGCAAGAGAATTGCCTAAGCCCAGGAGTTGGAGGTTGCTGTGAGCTTTGACGCTACTGCACTCAACCAAGGGCAATAAAGTGAGACTCTGTCTCTTAAAAAAAAAAAAAAAAAAAACCCTCAGGATTAACTCTATATGGTGTGTGTGGGGTGTGTAGAACGTTCCCAGGACTCCTCAAACCAACAGAGTGTAGCTGACTACTCAGAGTCCCAGTCATCTATCATCACTGTATACATATTCTGTAGCTGAGATAGTTACAAAGTATTAGGAGGACGTATAGCATGGGAAAGTTGTTTTCAGAAACTGCTGATGGCGTTTTTGACCTAATGACTCCAAACTAGAGCATCTTGGATTTCGGATAGGCCCTCCAATCCCTCTCCTTCTTCCCTCCTTTCTGTAAATACTGGAAGGCTAGCAGCCCAAGAATCTCTCACAGCATCAAGAGCTCAGACATGGGATACATATTCCCTGAACACTGCAGCCTTCAATATTGTGGGTCACTGAAAAGGTGTAGGGAAGAAAGATTGATTTCAAAGCCGGTAAAAGTCACAGAATATAGCCGGGCATTGTGGCGGGCGCTTATGGTCCCAGCTACTAGGGAGGCTGAGGCAAGAGAATTGCTTAAGCCCAAGAGTTGGAGATTGCTGTGAGTTTTGATGCCACAGCATTCTACCAAGGGGAACATAGTGAGACTCTGTCTCAAAAAAAAAAAAAAAAAGAAAAAGAAAAAGAAAGAAAAAGCCACAGGATTGAAGAAGTCAATCCATTTATAAAATATTAATAGAGAACCCTCCCCAATCTCTAATATCCATTCATCTCTCAAAGATACTTGAGTCTTTCTAAAGCAAGGCAACTGAAGGATTTTAAAATAAAAAACCTTCTAGATGCTGCATTTTGATTTTAGCTTGAATTTGTTTTATAGATTAGTCCTAGCTTAGAGCAAAGCTCTGACAGAATATAACACAGGTAAACAGATTTCATTACCTTCTCCAGTTGATTTTAGCCACTTCCTTTCTTTTTTTTTTTTTTGAGACAGAGTCTCACTCTCTTGCCCCAAATAGAGTGCTGTGGCATCATAGCTTACCACAACCTCAAACTCCTGGGCCCAGGCAATCCTCTTGCCCCAGCCTTCTGAGTAGCTGAGACTAGGTAGCGCCCACCACAACCTCTGGATATTTTTAGAGACAGGGACCAGGGTCTAGCTCTTGCTCAGACTGGTCTTATACTTCTGAGCTCAGGCAACCCATTCGCCTCAGCCTCCCAGAATGCTAAGATTACAGAAATCAGTCACTGTGCAGGACAGTAACCTAGTTGGTATTATTCCCATTGAATATTAGATTCTCAAGCTCTTTATTGTCCAGCTCAGTCATTCTTTCTTCCTGTAAACTATATCCAGGTCTTCACTTATTTACTCATTCATCAAGAATTTGAGTACTGGCTTTGAATCAGACCTAGAAATTAGGCCTAGAAATTCAAAGGTAAACACAATGGAGATTTTCTTGTCTTTAAGGAACTGCACCACTGCACTCTACCCTAGGCAACAGAATAAAACTGTCTCAAAATAAAAAAGGCATAGGGAGCCATACATTCATTTGACAAAATTTTATTGAGCACATGTTATGTGCCAGGCACTGTTCTAGGCTCTGGTAATACAAATGTTTAAAAACCGAAATCAAAAATCCCCACCCTCATGGCCAAAATACCATTCCCTATACACCACTATGTATTTTTTTTTTTTGAGACAGAGTTTCAGTATGTCATCCTCGGTAAAGTGCCGTGGTGTCACAACTCATAGCAACCTCCAACTCTTGGCTTAAGAGATTCTCTTGCCTCAGCCTCCCAAGTAGCTGGGACTACAGGCACCAGCCACGACGCCTGGCTATTTTTTTTATTGTAGTTGTCATTGTTGTCCAGCTGCCCCAGGCTGGGTTCAAACCTGCCAGCCTCGGTGCACGTGGCCGATGTCGTATCCACTCTGCTATCCAGTAATCTGAGCCCACATTACTGGATTTTAAGCAGCGGAAGCAGATGTTTGCTTTAGAAAGATCACCCTGGTTACTGTGTGGAAGAAAATATTGGAGAGGGAATAAGTTTAGAGGTAGCCCTGTCCCTTTACTCCCCCTTCTTCAATACCCACAGTCTTCTCTTATGTCAGGAGCCTTCTTTCCCCTTAAAGTCTCCACTGACTGCGCCTATTACCTTCTATCTCCCAAGCCCAGACCTAATGTTCTACATCTGGGTTTCTAAGCGTTGCAAAAGAAAATGATGAAAACCTTCAGATTGTAGCCACAACAACTTAAAATATCCAACGCCACTGTAACCTCAGCTCTGCTGACAATTCGTTTGAGCTATGGCTCTTACTCATTATAATAAATATTTTAATCAGTTTTTTTTTTTTTTTTTTTGAGACAGAGTTTCACTATATTGTCCTCGGTAGAATGCCATGATGTCACAGCTCACAGCAACCTCAAACTCTTGGGCTTAAATGATTCTATTGCCTTGTTTTCCAGGTGGCTGGGACTACAGGCACCCGCCACAATGCCTGGCTATTTTTTTGTTATTGTTGTCGTTGTTTAGCAGGCCCAGGCTGGGTTCTAACCTGCCAGCCCCTGTGTATGTGGCCGGTGCCCTAACCACTGAACTACAGGTGCTGAGCCCAAGGGACAATTTTTTTCATTCATCAGCATTTCTCTCTTCTTGGTCTTCTTCTTATTTTTTTTTTTTTTTGGGGGGGGGCTGGGTTTGAACCCGCCACCTCTGGCATAGGGGGCCGGAGCCCTACTCCTTTGAGCCACTGGTGCTGCCATTGGTCTTTTTCTTAATATATAAACATTTTCAAGCCTTGCCCATCTCACAAAGAAAAAACAAGATTGTCCCCCTTGATCCTGTATTCCCCTCTACCCGTTGCCTTACATTTCTCCTTCCTTTTACTTTTATTTTTTTTTTGAGACAGAGTCTCAGTTTGTCACCCTCGGTAGTGCGCCCTGGCTTCATAGCTTACAGCAACTTCAAACTCTTGGGCTCAAGGGATTATCTTGCCTCAGCCTCCCGAGTAGCTGGGACTATAGGCTCCCACCACTACGCTCATCTCTTTTTAGAGATGGGGGGTCTCACTCTTGCTCAGGTTGGTCTTGAACCTGTGGGCTCAGGGCAATCCACCCACCTTGGCCTCCCAGAGTGCTAGGATTATAGGTGTGAGCCACTACACCAGGCCTTTCTCCTTCTTTTTAATTGCCAAGCTTCTAGAAAGGGTGTGTCTCTTGTTAGTTAACCCTCTGGAGCTGGTTTAACTATGACCGTTCATACTCCACAAGCTCCAGGACTTTCCTGCTGACTGAAAGGGCAGTTCCTCTCCCTACATTCCCAGATATTCCTGCTGTACTTGTGACCCAGTCATTCTTCACTGACATCCTCCCACCCTAGTTTCTGACACTCTTCGGTCTGGTTTTAATTCTGCCTCCTTGGTTGTTTCTTGTGGATTTCTTTTGCAGGCCTCTCTCTTCCTTTTTATGTCTACCTGGGTTATCTTATACATAATTCATAATTTCATTGACCACCTCTAACCTGGAGTCCAAAGCTGATGACACTACATTCAAAACATTATCAAATATTATTGGTTTGACTTCCTATCAACAATTGGTTGCATCTGCCCCTTCCTTTTCATCCCTTATCACCACAGCTCAGGTACAGTTAGCAAAATATAGCTATGGCCTCCTTGTTGAGCAGCCAGGATGTACTCCAAGCTGCATTGGTTAGGTCCTGGCACACTCCAACTTGAGGAGTAATTTGAGGAAAGCTTAAAAAACAAAGAGATGATTGGCTAGGCATGGTGGCAAGTGCCTGTAATCCTATCATTCTGGGAAGCCAAGTGTGAGATTACTCCAGCTCAGAAGTTGAGACAAGCCTGGGTGAGAGTGAGACACACCTACCACCGCACCCCTGCTGTCTCTACTAAAAATAGAAAAATTAGCCATGTGTTGTGGTAGGGTACCTGTAGTTCCAGCTACTTGGGAGGCTGAGGCAGGAGGATTACTTGAGCCCAGGAATTTTAGGTCGTTGTAAGTTAGGCTGACTTTGTGGCACTCTATCCTGGAACAACAAAGTGAGACTCTGCCTCAAAAAAAAAAAAAAAAAAAAAAAAGGATTTATAAAGGGTATGTAGAGTGTAGGAATAGGAAACACCCAAGTAATAGTGTGCAATACACAGGGGCCAGTAACAAAGCCATGTTCATATCCCCAGGCCTGAAAAGTCAAAGGAGGGGAATGATTACCTGAATCCAGAAAGAGAAAGGGACAGTGAAGGGAGGAGGGAGGATGGAAAAAGAACCACCTGGTGGAAGCTGTGGTCTTTGTTTTGTTTTATTTTTTGAGATCGAGTCTCACTCTGTTGCCCAGGCTAGAGTGCCATGAAGTCAGCCTAGCTCATGGCAATCTCAAATTTCTGGGTTTACGCCAGGCACGGTGGGAGCACTCTTGGGAGTGCTCTGGGAGACCAAGGAGGGTAGATTGCCTGAGCTCATGAGTTCAAGACCAGCCTGAGCCACAGCCAAAGCCAGAGTGAGACCTCAATTCTAAAAAGTAGCCAGGCACTGTGGCAGGCACCTGTAGTCCCAGCTACTTGGGAGGTTGAGGCAAGAAAATCACTTAAACCCAGGATTTGAGGTTGCTGTGAGCTGTGACACCACGGCACTCTACCGAGGTGAGACTCTGTCTCAAAACAAACAAGCAAACAAACAAATAACACTTCTAGGTTTAAGCCACCCTCTTGCTTCGGCCTCCTGGATAGCTGGGAATATAGGCACCCCACCACAACACCTGGCTACTTTTTTATTTTTAATACAGATGTGGTCTCACTCTTGCTCAAGCTGGTCTCTAACTCCTGGATCAAAGGATCAAGGGATCCTCCTACCTGGGCCTCCCAGAGCCCTAGGATTACAGGCATGAGCCACGGTATAGGCGGAAGCTGTGACCTTTGGTTGAGGGTAGCAGTCAGCCAGTGTCTCCAACAATAGGGATCCTGAAGGATAAATATCCGGATCCCTTTGACCTCTTTTCCCCTAATCTCCTGTCTTTAGTTAGTTATGGCTCCCATTAGCCAGCCCCTACTAAGAAGAGAGAGGCCCAAGAGGATTTGGAGGGACAAAGGGAAAACAAGGAGGCATCTTCTACATCCTCCACTATAACATGCCAGAAAGCTTCTTTTGGTCACATCACTCTCCAGCTTCATTTGTGCACACCTGGGTTCTCTGTCACCTATACAATAAAAACTTTTTGTATGCCCTTGTTTCTCTTTACCAAATCTTTCTTCTTTGAATTGAAAAGGTGTGATCTGATCCTCCACCTAAGCTGTCCTGGCCTGGCCTATCTCCTGTCAGTTCTCTGCTTCAGACCTTTCATGCCAGTAACACTGAGCCACTCTATTCTCTCTGGCTTCTAAGATTGACCTGATGATAGACACAAAGTAAGCTATCATAAACATGTGCTGTGTGTAGGCCAGGCACACGGCAGCTCACGTCTGTAATCCTAGCACTCTGAGAGGCCAAGGTGGATGGATTGCTTGAGCTCAGGAGTTGGAGAACAGCCTGAGCAAGAGTGAGACCCCCATCTCTACTAAAAATAGAAACATTAGCCTGATGTGGTGGGCATCTGTAGTCCCAGCTACTTGGGAGACTGAGACATGAGGATCAGGTGAGCCCAAGAATTTGAGGTTGCTGTGAGCTATGACACCGTGGCCCAGGGCAACTGAATGAGACTCTGGCTCAAAAAAACAAACAAACAAAAAAAACAAGTGGTGAATGAGTGGGTGGATGAAGTAATGTTCTATAACCCCTGCAGGCCCTGAGGATCAGGAATAGCATGATACACATGAAGATGTCCATGCAGAGGTTAGTTATCATGGTGTTTCACCTACATTCTGTCCTTTGATCTTCACAACAGTCCTGAGTGAATGGTGAGGCTGATGTTACTGCTGGTATTCAGACGGTGAGGTGGATGACCCAAGGTCACACAGCAGTGGGTAGAAAAGAGAATGTAGAGGAGGAAAGAGGGGATCCCTATCCTCCCTAATGTAAGGTTCACAGTAGACACTGCCATCAAAAGACAGGTTATCAGGAGAAAAGCACAACAAATGTATTTAATCACAGTTTTAAGTGACACAGGAGCCTTCAGAACAAAGACCCAGAGATATAAGACAAACTATTCATTTTTAAACATAGGTTCATACACTTTTTGTGTGTCCTGATTTCTCTTTATAGTCATATAGAATGATGGCTGGATAAAATATGAGCTAATGCTGGTAGGCTGAGCTGGGGAAATCTGGTAAGCCCTGTCAGTTCAGATTCTTCTTGACCTCTCTATGTAGCATTCCTGCTTCCCAAGTAGGAGGCAGGACCATTTCTGGCATGGGAGTCTTTTTTGTTTTTCCTTTTTTTGAGACAGTCTCACTCTGTTGCCCTGGGTAGAGTGGTGTGGCGTCATCGTAGTTCATAGCAATCTCAAACTCTTGGGCTCAAGAGTTCCCCTTGCCTCAGCCTCTCGAATGGCTGGGACTACAGGCACCTGCCACAATGCCCCGCTATCTTTAGCAGAGACAGGGTCTTGCTCTTGCTCAGGCTGGTCTTGAACTCCTGAGCTTAAGCAATCCACCCACCTCAGCCTTCCAGAGTGCTAGGATTACAGGCGTGAGCCCCTGCAACTAACCTGGAATGAGAAGACTTCTGACCTAAGGTAGGTCAGAGAATTTCTTTATGGCTAGCTCTTACACAGAAAGGTAAGGTAATAGTAATATTTTAGGTTTTATGGCTGGCTTTGGATAGAAAGGCTTCTGGCTTCTATGGTACTTTGGGGAAGTCTAGTTTCTATGGGAGAATGAGAGGCTAGAAACAGAATGGCAGAATGTTATACAGAAACTTTACTTCTAAGGCCTTCACTTTGGGGCCTTTGACACACAAGCCTAGATCTTTCCTTTCATGTTTGTTGTCTTTTTTTTTTTTTTTTTTTGAGACAGAGTCTAACTCTGTTGCCCAGGCTAGAGTGCTGTGGTGTCAGAGCTCACAACAACCTCAAACAAGTGATCCTCTTGCCTCTGTCTCCTGAGTAGCTGGGACTACAAGTGCCTGCCATAATGCCCGACTAGTTTTTCTTTTCTTTCTTTTTTTTTTCTTTTTTGAGACAAGTTTCACTTTGTTGCCCTCAGTAGAGTGCTATGCCATCACAGCTTACAGTGTGGGCTCAACCTCAAACTTTTGGGCTTACCCTATATACTCGAGTATAAGCCGAGTTCCCCCCCGGCACAAAATTTGTGCCGAAAAACCCGAACGCGGCTTATACTCGGGTCATACAGGTTATTTGATTCAGTGATTGTGATTTAGCTTGATTACCTGTTAAGCTACAGTTTTCTGCACTTTATTTAAAGTTTTAAAGTTGTTGTTGCTAGTTTACAGTTTTCTTTAGCAATAAATATTGAAAAGCATTTAACCTACTGATTCCTCAATTATTGTAATTGTTTTGGGTATATATTTTTATTTTTGAAATTTACCAGTGGCTACTGCATTTTCCACCTTGGCTTATACTCAAGTCACTAAGTTTTCCCAGTTGTTAGGGTAAAATTAAGGGGATCGGCTCATACTCAGGTCGACTTATACTTGAGTGTATGCAGTAGTTCAAAAAGTGGGGTTTGAGAATGTGTTACAATAAGGAAGTCTATTAATCAGAGACAAGCCATGGGACTCAACTGATCTATTAAAATGAAGACCTGCAGGTATGGTTTAAGCTTTCTCTTGCATAGCCTTAGGCCTATTAATGTACAAAGTCCATCACCAAGAAGGGAAGGGGGCATGAGGAGGCATGTCTGGCCTCCATTCTCTTGGCCAGCAATTCTGCCTTATGGTAATTCTAGGGTCCTCTTGGCCAAGAGTACATTCATTTAGTCAGCTAGAAAGCTTAAGATTTTATTTCAGTTCACACACTCTTCCAGTCACCTTATTTTCTTGATTAACTGTTTGCTTGGTTGCTATAAACATTTGATTTTTTCTAGAGTTCTGATACAGTTTTTGCCTTTTTGCTGTTGTTATTCTTTCTGTGGAAGAGCAGGTGCTTGGATTTCCTTGATCTGCCATAATTGCCCTTATTTAAAAATTTTTTAAATGCAAGAATTTGTATAATGCTGTGTGAAAGAAAGAACCTAATGTAAACAAAAGTCTATATTCGCCACACTTTTTAAAGTCTCTTCTGTTTTTGTAAATAGAAATAAACATTTGTTTATGACTATATGATAGTTTGGGTTCATCTGTTTTAGGATATAATTTCCTATTAAAATTTTTTTATGTTGATATGTTCTATACACTTATTTTCAGTGGCTACATGGCACTTTTAATTATATAGTATTCATTTTAATATCCATGTGGTTATAGTAATGTATTTTTAATTTAAAAATATGAAAAAGGTACAAATGTTTTATGTTACCAGTGCTGCTTTTGTAATGCTTCGGTCCTGGTTATAGATGTGGATCACCCAAAGAGTGTTAATTGCACGCACTAGGCAGGTTTCCACTCTGGTCTTCCTCTCTCCTTCCCTGAAGTTGATTTCCACTGAATTTTACTTCCCTTTGTACACATGTATGCTCATCGGTATGTTTCAATTTAATAAACATAGTGAAAATATGCAGTGTTTGTTTTTACATTCTTGAGACACTTAGGCAACTGTCTCCAGTTCCATCCTGATTGTTGCAAAACATATTAATTCATCTTTTATGGCTGAGTAATACTCCTTTTATGAATGATAGTATATTTTATTAATCTGCTCATTAATTAATGGGCACTTGCGTTGATTCCACATCTTTGCAATTGTGAATTGTGCTGCAATAAACATTCATATGCAGGTTTCTTTATAATAAAATGACTTATTTTCCTTTGGGTAAATACCCAGTAGAGGTTTGCTACATCAAATGGTAGGTGGACTTTTAGTTCTTTAAGGAATCTCCACACCGTTTTCCAAGAGGTTGTATTAATTTGCAGTTCCACCAACAATGTATAAGCATTCCTTTCTCTCTTTGCTTTCACACCTACATCTATTGTTTTTGTTGTTGTTGTTGTTGTTTGTTTTTGTGTTTGTTTTTGTTTTTGTTTTTGTTTTGCAGCTTTTGGCCAGAGCTGGGTTTGAACCTGCAACCTCCGGTATATGGGACCAGAACCCTACTCCTTTGAGCCACAGGCGCCACCCACACCTACATCTATTGCATCTATTATTTTAGGACTTTTCAATAAATAAAACCATTCTAACTGGGATAATATGATATCTCATAGTGGTTTTGATTTGCATTTTCCTGATGATTAGTGTTGGTGAGCATTTTTTTCATATGTTGATGGGTCTGTCTTCCTTTGAAAACATTCTGTTCATGTCTTTTGCCAATTCTTAATGGTATTTTTTTCTCCTTGCTGTATTGCTTGAGTTCGTTGTGAATTCTGGTGATAGCCCTTTGTCACATGTACAGCTTACAAATATTTCCTCCCATTCTTTAGGTTATTTATTAGCTCTGTTGATTTTTTTTCTTATTTTCAGTTGTAAGAGAACCCCTCACCCAGAGGGTGTGCCATATATACTGGCTTTGTGCATATTAGGTGATATCCTACCAAATGCCCTCCCTCCTTCTGCCAATCATCTTCCCCCTTCCACTCCTCCCTTCCCCACTCCTTTATTAAACTATATTTGTGTTTTATTGTTCATATGAGAATGTATTGTTTATATATTGGTTTCATATTAGTATTGAGTACATTGGATATTTATTTTTCCATTCTTGAGACAACTTTACTAAGAAGAATGTATTTTACCTCCATCCAGGTAAACATAAAAGATATAAAGTCTCCATCTTTTTATGGCTGAATAGCATTCCACGGTATACATATACCACAGTTTGTTGATCCCTTAAATGAATTTTCCATTGCCATACATTCTATTTGATTTTTCTTTAACATGTTGCTCTCCATAGTGAAGTCTTCATTCATTTACTGAATTGTTTTTCTGGTGTCATTTTCTCTTGTATTTCATTGAGATTCTTTACAATCTCTATTTAGATTTCTTTATCTGTCATTTTAGTATTTTTTTTTTATTAAGTCATATATACATAGATCATGAATACATTTATACCTTTGTGGGATTCAATGAGTTGATTATTTGTTTTTTGTTTTTGTTGTTGTTTTTTACATTTTTTTTTCCTTTATTAAATTTATACTTTTTTTAATTAAATCATAGCTACGTACATTGATATGATCATGAGGCATCATACACTAGCTTCATAGACCATTTGACACATTTTCATTCCAATAGTCAACATAGCCTTCCTGGCATTTTCCTAGTTACTGTGGCATGATATTTAAATTTAACATTTGCTGAGTTTCACACTTACCCTTGTAAGATGCCCCGTAGGTGTAATTCGACCAATACCCCTCCCTCCATCTACCTCCCCCCTCCCTCTTCTCCCTTTCCCCCTTTCCCCTATTCTTAGGTTGTAACTGGGTTATAGCTTTCATGTGAAAGCCCTAAATTAGTTTCATAGTAAGGCTGAGTACATTGAGTACTTTTTCTTCCATTCTTCAGATACTTTACTAAGAAGGATATGTTCCAACTTCATCCATGTAAACATGAAAGAGGTAAAGTCTCCATCTTTCTTTAAGGCTGCACAATATTCCACAGTGTACATATACCACAATTTATTAATCCATTCGTGGATCGGTGGGCACTTGGGCTTTTTTCATGACTTAGCAATTATGAATAGGGCTGCGATAAACATTCTGGTACAAATATCTTTGTTAAGATGTGATTTTTGGTCTTCTGGGTATATGCCCAGCAAGGGAATTACTGGATTGAATGGCAGATCTATTTTCAGATCTCTAAGTGTTCTCCATATATCTTTCCAAAAGGAATGTATTAATTTGCATTTCCACCAGCAGTGCAGAAGTGTTCCCTTTTCTCCACATCCACGCCAACAAATCTGGTCTTGAGATTTTGTAATATAGGCTAGTCTCACTGGAGTTAAATGATATCTCAAAGTAGTTTTGATTTGCATTTCTCTGATGATTAAAGATGATGAGCATTTTTTCATGTGTCTGAAGGCCGTGCGCCTGTCTTCTTTAGAGAAGTGTATCTTCAAATCCCTTGCCCAACCTGCGATGGGATCATTTTTTTCTTGCTAATGTGTTTGAGTTCTCTGTGGATTCTGGTTATTAAACCTTTGTCAGAGATATATCCTGCAAATATCTTCTCCCATTCTGAGGGCTGTTTGCTTGCTTTACTTACTATGTTCTTGGCTGTGCAAAAGCTCCTTAATTTGATCAAGT